>QJOA01000607.1:0-39788 GCA_004155915.1 Monosporascus sp. CRB-9-2 | reverse complement strand
TGTCAAGAGACGGAACCAGAAGATGCTACCATATGGGCAAATGCGTTGCAATTCCTCAGGCTGGGGGGGGAACTTGGTTGCTTGGTTTCTGTCCTACAACTGGGGGTGGGGGGAGCAGCCACATATAGGCTTCAGCTCCTTTGTCCTTGTAATCCTAGGGCCACAAATCAAAGCCCTTTGGTTTCCTTCAAAGCCCTTTCAACAAATCACCTCAACTGCCGACAATAAATATTTAAACGTTTTTAATTTATTTAATAATTTTTAATATTTATTAAATTAAATGAATTTGTTTTTATTATATTTAAATTTAATAATAATAAATTACGGATATTTTTATTTAATATAATCTTTAACGGGGTTATATTAATAAATAAATATTATAATAAATTATAAACAAAATGTAATACCGGTATATATACGTTATAATTTTTAAAATATTTATTAATATAAAAACTTAAATATTAATTTAATTTTTAATTTCTAAATTCGATAATTTTTTAAATTTATAAATATAAAATATTTCTGTAATAATATTTTATAATAATAAGTTCGTTTAATTTAATTAAAAATCAAAAAGTAAATAATTTTACGTTATTTTTAATCCAAATAATAAATATTTTAAAAAAATAATATAAATATCGATAATATTAATTAATTAAAATTTTAATAATATTAATTTTTTTATTTAATAAAATTATTATAATTTTATTAAATTTATTAATAAACGTTTATATCTGATTATAACCATAATAAGTTTTTAATATATTTTTTCCGTCGACGACGACATAAATTTATATATTATTCGAAATAACGGAAATGTAAAAAAATTCCAAAATTTTATTTCGCAACGTTTTATTCCGATAGTAATTATAATAATTTTAAATATATTATCGGATATTTTGTTTAAACCGGAATTAAATATATTTTTATAATAATCTTTTAATTATTTTATTTTAATTAAAATATATAAATATTTTAAATACGTAAATTTTATAAATAAATACGGTACGAAAAGAATATAACCGTTGATTATTTTTTCGGATATTATTAATTTATTATTTTTTTTATTTAAATTTTATATTTTATTTTCGTAATAAATAAAATTATTTAAATTAATATTTTATAAAATATTTTTACTTTATATTTTAATCGGTATTTCGTTAATAATAATAATAAAAAATTTTAATTATTTTAATAACATTAAAAAGGAAATTTTCGGGGTTTAATTATAAATAAATTTATGGTTTTTTATAATAAGGTATTTATAATAATATTTTTCTTTATTAAATTAATATTAAAAAAAAAGATTTATTAAATTTAATACGTAAAAAAAACGTATTTATTTATAAAATATAATAAAGTTTAATAATTAATAATAATAAAAAACATTTATTTTTAAAATTTTAAATAATAATATTTAAAAATTTAAATTATCGGAAATAATTTTTAATTTTAAATAAAATACGTTTTCTTTATTAAAATCATAATTTTCGAAAGTTATTTTACGGATTTTTATTTATTATTTTTATTATTATTATTAAATAATATTTTTAATTACGTTACGGAATATATTTATTTTTATTTTAATTAATTAATTAAATTAAAAAAAAACTTAAATTAAAATTTTATAAATAAATCGTTTTATTTTTTCGAAAATTTTTTTATTCAGATTTTATTATAAAAAAGGTATTTATTTTTAATAAATAATTTAATAATTCGGTTATGCCGTTTTTATAATAATAAAATATTTATACATAATTATAAAATTTTATAAATAAATAAATTATAATAGAATTATTAAAATTTTAAAATTTTTATTTTTAAATTATTTTAATTTTAATTAAATCGATAAAAATATTTACCTTTATTTTTATAATAATACTAAAATAATTTATTTTTTTAACATTAAACCGGAATTCTTTAAATTTTTTTTTAAACATTATCTTTATATCACCGATAAATAACTTTTTCGTAATATTTTTAATATTTTTTTTTAAGGCCGGAATGAATTAATATATCGTCGGCATAAACGTTTACGTAATAATCGAAAAATTTATACAATTAAATATTAATAAATAATTATTATTAAATAAGGTTTATTTTAAATTTAAATAAAAATACTTTTTATTAAAACGTTTTTTTAATAAGTTTTAAATATTATTAAATATTTTAACTTAATAACGATACAAAATTTATAAAACGTTTAAATAATATTAATTTTAATAAAACGTTTAACGTTTCGGTAATTAAATATAATATTATTAAATAAAAAGGTTAAAATAAAGTAGTTTTTTAAATATTAATGTTTTTAACGGTAATTAATATAAAATCGGCATTTTAACAAATAAAATTTTAAGGTAAATAAAATTAAAACGGTATTTTTTTGTATATATAATTCGATAAAATTTATTTTTAATAATTTATTTATTATTTTTTTAACTAAAAAATATTAAATAAACGTTTTATAAATGAAATGTTTAAAAGCGGGTATCGGCCGGTTAAATTCCAGAATTACGTTATAAATAAATCGGAAATTTAAGAAAATATTAATTTCTTTTTTTAAAAAAAATTCTTTTAAATAAATAAAAAGTTTTAATAAAAGCTTCCGGATTTATTTTACGTATTTCGGATCTTTATTTTCGGGAAAAGGAATTTTTTAACCGTCATATATCTTTTATTTTATTAAACGATTATTATTATAACGTTTAACTTTTTTATTTTTAAAACTTTTTTTTTAAAATAATAAATATTTGCTTTATTATTTTATACGGGGGTCAATTTTTAATTTATTCGTTAACAAAGTAATAATTAGGTTTTCTTTCATAATCTTTATAACGGAAATAATTGATTTAATATTATATACGTTCGGTATATTTTTTTTATTTATTATATTTAACGGAATAATAAATACGAATATTAAGATAAAATCGTTTTCGGGTTTTTGTTATAAACGTCGCAAAGTTTAATATTATTTATCGGCCTTTTTTATAATACGGTTACGGCAGTAAACGTTTTTTTAAATTTTAAGGTTAACGTATTGGTTTAATAAATATCGGGCTAAAAGTTTAATTGCCGGTAAGAATTTGGCCAAAGTTAATAAATTATCGGGTTAAATAATATTTTTATTTTTATAATCCAATAATAAATTATATCTTTTTATTTAATCGAAACCGGTAAAAATATTATATTTAATATTTATAATTTAAAAAACTTAAATAGAAAAACGTGGTTTATTAATTTGGAATATTATAATTATTTAAATTTTTATTTAACCGGTAAGTTATTTTCAGTAATTTTATAATTAAAATAATTTTTTAACCGGATAATATAAACTTATAATTATTTTTTCGTTTATTTAACAAAAAAAAAATTAAAGAAAAATTAAATTTATGTTCCGGTATTACAAAGAACGATAGTACGTAAATTAATCCTCTTTATTTAAATTTATGTAATTTTAACAAAAACTTTATATTTCTTAAAGTTATTTATTTCCGTTATTATTAATATTAAAAAAATTATTAAAAAATTTTCCGACGGTTTTACTTTTTTTCCGATTTATCGGAATTAAATAAATTATTTATTATTTTTACCGCCGGAAGCTTTTTTTGTCGGAATAATCGTTAATTTTATATTCTGTTTTGTTATAATTAAAATACGTATTAATTTTTTAATAAACTTTAATTTTAATTTTTAATAAAAATTTACCAGTATGACCTAAAACTTTCGATTTACCGGAATTATTCTTTAAACGGGGCTTTTTGTTTTCGTTTTTCGGTTTATTTTTATCCGGATCGTATAATCGGAGTTTACGTTATTATTAACGTTTTTTATAAGTAAATTAGTTGCTATAAACGGTTATAATAACGTAATTATAAAACTTTTCGAAAGTAACATTAAGATTACGGTTATTTTCGAAAAGATATAAGTCGAAATTTGGAAAAATACATTTTTACAAAATTTGTTTTTATTCGTCCCTGGCGATTTTGGTCTTTTAAGCGAAAACGTTAAATTTAAAAATAAAATCGTAAATATTTTAATTTTTGCTAAACTTAAAAATAAAAATCTGGAAAATCTTTTTAATAACGAAAACTTGGTTTAAATTATAATACGATAATTTTAATACTTAAATTATTTCGGTTACGTAAAAAAAAGGTTACGTAATCGATCGATAACGAATTTTAATTACTTATTCGGCCTTTTTTTTAAAAAAAATTATTAAATAAACCACACAACTTTTTTCGTTCCGAAAAATCGGTTTATTTATTTCGAATTTATTTATAACCTTACGGATTTAAATATTAAATTTGGTTTTGTTACCGTTAAACTTAATTATATCGTTAATATAAACTTTTTTTTTTTCGGTTATAATTAAAATTTGCATTATTATTTTCCGCGAATTTACGAAAAGCAAACCATATTACCATATTAATAAAGCGAAACATATTAATATTACTGAAAAGGTTATTAATTATGTTTTTTCGATAAAAGCAGTCGGCGTCGTCGGAAAGAATAAAGAAATAATAGCTTTATCTGGCCTAAAAACGAGCAATTTTATCGCAAAATCTTTAAAATTTTCCTTAAATATTCTGGTTATCATTAACCATTTTATTAATTAACTACCTATCGGGGTTAATTTTTAAATAGCTATAATTTTAATCTTAATAATCTTAACTTAAGAAACCCTTTATCTTTACGGATTCGGTCTCGTTTTACGGTACCTCGTTTTTTACCGTTTCTTTAAAATATTCGTCGTTTTCTATATTTTGGTCTGGATCTTAAAAAAGAATTTCGTTTTTTACATTCTTAATTTTACTTCTAATTAATTTAAATTGTTTTAAACTTTAATTAATTAATAAGTCATTTTTTTAAATAAATATTTACTCTTAATATTAACTAATTTAGGTTTTAATCTTAAATTTAATTTAAGACGCGTTATTTTTCGGCGTTATATATCGACGTAAAAAAGGTATAATACTTTATTTATTAATTATTCAACCAGCAAGAAAGGGAAAAAGCTTAAGATAATATTACGGCCAGCGAAATATAACATGGTAACTAATTTATTAACGTTATAAACGAAGATTTTAAATTAAAGAAAAAAAAAAGAAAGGCAAAGTCGCAAAGTGCGTAAAGATCTACAAATGTCTCTACTTTTTATGTAACAGGTAGCTAGTTCGTGTGGCAGTTGTCAGCTCTACGGGACGGTTGCCAGCCTCACGGTTTGATCCTAGTGGCTGCCGTCACACTATATATTATATTTTAAGTTAAAAAGTTACGTTTAATATAAAATATTTAAGTTTAAAAAAAAATTTAAAATACGAAAAGTAAATAAATAAAATATAAATTATTTAACTAATAAATTATTCATATACTTATTTTAGTAATATAAAAATAAAAGTTTAAATTAATATTTTTAAATGTAATTAAATTATACGTTTACTATAAATAAAAAAGAAAATTTATAAAGAGTTACAAAATTATTTTATTAAAAATATATAACGTGCTATACCAATAAGCGCAACATATTAATAGGCACAACACTTCTTTAGCTATCTTAATTACCTATTTTTAATCGTCTATTCTTTAACGCTAACATTATAGAACGCCTTATAAAAAAACGGGAATAAACTTAATTATTTAGGCTAAAAAACGAGATTCGAAACTGAATTATAAAAGGCTTGGTTTTATTGATAAAATCTTATATTTTACTTTAGTATACCGTTGTACCGGTAAACGCGCCCGAGCCGATATTGCCTTTTTTTTACAGAAATTAACACCGACCGAATAAAAATCGATTATCGACCGAATTTTTAACCTAAATCCGCAAATGTTTTTTATCCGGCTTTAGCATATTAAAGATATGGCGAATTTATTATTTATTTAACGCGTTATAAAACGCGTTAAAATTAACTGGGCGTCGAAATTTGTTAAACGGTAAAAAAAAACTTTAAATATATTTAAATGGAAAAATAAATTATTAACGAATTTTATCCGAAAATTTAAAAATATTTCGTAAATAACTTAAGTTTATTCGGGTTATTATTATAAAATATGGTATTATAAAAAAGAATATTTATAATTTCGACAAAATTAAATTTTTAACAAGGTTTTTTATAATAACGGGTATGGTAATTATTAATGCCGGAAAATATAAAAGATTGAAATAAATATAAAAAAGGAAAAAAGAACGAATTATAATTATTTAAATTATTAATTTTTAATGTTAGGTTATACCGTTATTTATTATTATAATAAAGAAAAATTATTTAAAGTTTTAATATTATAATAACTTATTATTAATAATTTATTAAAAAATTATATTAATTAATAATTATTAAATAATAAACAAATTAGGTTTATAATGAATTTAATATTTTAATAAATATATTTAAACGCGTACGAAAAGTTCGAAACGTTTTTTTTATTTTCGACGGTTACGAAAATTATTATTTGATAAAATACGAAAAATATTACGCGAATTACGATATTATTATATTTTGTATACCTTCGTATTTTTCGTATCGGCTTTAATTTTTTAACGTATTTTATTTTTTTATTTTGAAATACGTTTATTTGCTATATATCGAAGATTCAATATGACGTTATTATATTTATATTGCCAAAAAAGTTTTTTTGCCGGCTTTTATACCGCGTTTTAAGTTGTTATAATTTCCGAAAATATTAAATCTGGATTCGTAAAAGTTAATTTGGTTTTATTTGATTTTAATAACGTTTTTTTTAAATTAGAGGTTTTTTAATTCTATTTACGTTAACCCTTTTTTCGTTAACTTTTACCGGTTTTATTCGTTTCCCGCCCGCAAAAACCTTTAAGAATATTAAGAAAATAACGCAATAAAAACGTTATTTGCAAAAAAGATTAAAAATTATTAGGATACTTTGTTAATAAAAATAATTGAATCGGTTAATTTTTTAATTAAAAGCAATTTATTATTTTTATACGAAAATTTTTTTTTACGAAAAAAAGCTGCTCCAGTATGCGAAAGGAATTATATTTTAAATAAACGTTATAAAATTAGAAATAAACGTTTTTAAAAAGAAGGAATATTTATTATATAAAAGAAATAAGTTTTTTTGATTTAAAAAAAAGAAAGTAATAAAAGAATGCAGTTAATAATAACTAGAAGGAGTCGTCGTAAAAGGGTTAAAATTAAGAAACGGAAATGTAACGTTTGCGGCAAGCCTGGACATAATGCGCGTATTTATATAAAAGTTGTAAATACGTCTGGCGAAAAAGAATCCAATTAATTTGAATTAATACGATATGTTATTATTAAGTTATTTGAATTTGTTGTTGCGAAGTATTAAAAAGTGTTTCGCTTATTAGTATATTGCGCTTAATGATGTGGGGCGTTATCGGAAAATACAAAGATTTATTTATATAATTATAAAGAAATTAATTTATAAATATAATGTAATCGCAAAAAGATATATAAAGAAATAAATATTTAATTATATATAAATATATATTTATAAATATAATAACTATAAATATTTTTAAAATAACGTACTATATAAGTATTTCAAATATAAAAGTACATCGGTTGGTTTTTGGCACCTTATAATAATTAATCCAAATAAGTTAACTATAATATATCTAATTATTTCTAATTAATCGTATTATCTTTCGCCGATTGTATTTATAACTTTTAAATAAATGTATATATTATATTAAATCCTATTACAAACGCCAAATGGTTATTTTCTCTTTTTAAAATAATCGTAACGTACCATATAAGGGAACGGAATATATCAGCGAAACGAATGATTTTTCGTACTTTGTAATACAAATTGAAATTAGTTAACGTAATATATTAATTTAAATTAATCGGATTTTTGATTGTTAAATATTTTTATAATTTCCTTCTAAATGCGCGTATTATGTCCGGGCTTACCGTAAAAATTATACTTTTATTTTCTTCGTTTAAATCTTTTTACGATAATTACTTTTAGCCTTTTTTAACTGGAATTATTTGTTATTAACCTTTTTTTTAACTATAAAAAGTTTTGCCTTTTTTATAGTAGGTATTCTTTTTCAAAGATATATATTTTTGGTTTTCCGACGTTTATTAAGGACGTAGTTCGTTTCGCGAAAAGAACCGTTTTCGTACAGAAATATTAGGTTATTCTTTATTAAAAGATTAACTGATTAATTATTTTTATCGGCGAGCTACCTTAATAATTTTTGATTTCGTTTTGCAAATAACGTTTTTATCGCATTATTTTAATAACATTTTTAAAAGCTTTCGTAAATAAGAAAATAATAGAATTAATAAAGGTCAATAAAAAACGGTCGGTATAGGTATAACTGGAATTTTCAATTCGGAAAGAACGCGATTAAGCTCGAATAAAATAAATCCTGCTTTTATAAATCCGCATTTAATATTATTAATCGTTATAATAATTTTAAACTGGTTATAAAAATCGGCAATAAAATCTTTTTTAATAATATAAATAGCGTAACGTTGTATAAGATTTTCGATATATAGCAAATAAGCGCGTTTTAATACAGAAAAATAAAATACGTCGAGAGAATAAAGCGGATAAAAAATAAATAAGTGTATAAATGTAATAATATCGCTGATTTTATAATAGTTTTCCAATTCGATTAAATAATAACTTTTGTAGCCGTCGAAAATAAGGAAATAGTTTAAACCTTTAATACGTATTTTAATATGTATATCGCAATATTCAATTTTTTTTTAACTTAGTTTATTAATTATTTAATTATTTTCGTTTATAATAAATTTTTAATCGGATAAAGGTAAATTATCGGCGAAGTAGTAAAAAAGATCCTTTTTTCAGATAAGAATAATAAATAAAGGTAGAACTTGACTTTAAAAATTAATAATTTATATTATTATAAATTATTGTCGATTTTTTCGCTAAATTTATTCTAGTTTTTTACGGTTTTTAACATTAATAAACATTTTATTAAGAATTTAATTTCGTCTAAATTATATAAGGTCGAATAGATTCAAGCCTTATTTTCCAGGCTGAATCAAATATATAGAAATTATTATAAGATATAATTTATATGATAAATATTATAGCTAATATTTTCAAATACGATAATTAACTAAGAATTTTACGGTTAGAATAAATTAATACCTCGGTTTTATAAAGTTTTATTTTGAAACAAATTAATACGTAATTACTAATATGTTTCGACCTTGGTAAATCTTATATTTGCTAGTTTTACGGTTCGGTAAGGTTAATATATTTTAAAAACTATCAAGTTTTATACGGTAAACTTTAAGGATAAACTTTAAAAGTAAATTTCAAAAATAGAGTTTAACGGCAAACCTTAACTGCGTATAAAAAGCTAATATTTTTTTTAAATTTTCGCTAATTTGACAGTTCGATTATTTTTATAACTTCTCGAATTACTTACAATATTATATTATATAAGTCCGGATATACGATACCGGTAATTTATAACTGCAAAGTATTATTAAAACGGTTTTATTAACTGTACAAAATTACTAAAAAAATACCGGACGAATTAAAATTATCGATATTATAATTAATCTAATTTCCTTTTTAAAATAATCGATTTTGGTTTTTAATTTTTAGATCCGATTTTATTTACGAAAATAACGGTAATTAATTTTGGTAAAAACTTATACCGGAAGATATAACGATTATAACAAAATTATTAACGAAATTAGAAAGAGAAGATGATAACAAGTTTAAAAATTTCGTAGTTTAAATTTTGAAACGATATAAGCTGGAAAATTACGAGCTATAATTTGCCCGGTTGCTTCGGATTACGAAGACCGCCCAGAACCTTGATAAGAATCGACGTAGATAAGAGCGGGATAAGGTAGTTTGTGAAAGGAATGGGTTTAGTGAAGCCTAGGAATTAAGGTAGCAATCTATTATTTTATCCAATTTTGTTTATATAGTTACGTCTTTTTTAAAAAAGTTCGTCTAAATTATAAATATTCTTTTTATAATACCGTATTTTATAATTATTATCCGAATAAGTTTAAATTATTTACGAACTATTTTTAAAGTTTTATATAAAGTTTTTTAATAATTTATTTTTTAATTTAAAGGCGTTTTAAACCTTTTTAACCGTTTAATAAAACAAAATATTTATTTAATCCCGATCCGTATTACGACGCGTTGAATAAGTCATAAATTAGCCATATTTTTAATATATTAAAGTCAGATAAAAAGACCTTCGTAGATTTGAGTTAGAACTTTATCCGATAATTGATTTTTCTTTGATCGGCGTTAATTTTCGCGAATTGGGAATAGTATCGAGTCGGATATATTTACCGTTCTATCGTTTATATAACGTAATTTAAGCAATTTGATATATAAAATTAAAGATCGTATATTTAAGTTTCGACGTTTATTTTTTAACTTAAACGGTTAGGTTTATTTTAGTTTTTTTATTAGCCGTTTTATATTATTAATACTAAAAATAAGAATTAAAATTAGAAAATCAAAATATATTAACATATATTTATTTCGCTTATATATTCCGTTCGCTTATATAGTATGTTAACCTATTAATTTAGTAATTATTAACAGTAATTCTTTGCTATAACCTTCTTGCTACTTAAAAAAACTTATTTATTTTCTGGGAAATGTTTATTTTAATTTTTTAATTATGTAAATATCGAATTGTTGCGGAATTAAATCCGATACGCTTTATTGTACGCCCTGCTATACGCTCTACTATATATCCCGCGAAACGCCTCGTAACCTTCTTAGTATGCTTTTTAACGCGCTTTTTAATACGTCTTATAACGCGTTTTTTGATATATATCTTTAATATATAAAAGCTGTATAAAAAATATTTACGTATTTAGGTTAAAGATACGGTCGAAAATAATTATTTAATCGCTCGGCTTTAAATTATACGAAATAAAATAATATTAACTTAAACGCGTTAGAAGATAATCGGCTGCTGGCCGGTTTAAAGGAGAAAATAGCAATATAACGGCCGCAATAAAGCTTGATATAAAACCTATATTTATCCAGAAGCTATAGAGATAGTTAGCAAAAAAGTATTGGATTGACTAAAATGAATTGAATATATTATGGTTAAGCTATTTAAATTAGTTATTGTAAAGTGCTAAAAACCGTTCGGAGTACTTCTGCGTTCGGAGTACTTGTATAACACGTTATATAATATATTTAATAATCCGAAATAGTTAATAAGTTTATAAAAAATATAAAAATATATATATTTTTTAAAAATATTTTCTAATTTTCATGATTATAATTACTAAATGCAAAATAAAATTATTATAATATAATTTAATTAATATCTTTAACGTAAAGTTAAATAAGGAAATTTATTTAAAGATATTATTAAAATATCGGAAACTGGAAAGTATTTTATATTTATTTAAAACTTTCTAAAAATTAATCGAATTTTTTTAGCTTAATGAAAAGTAATAATAAAAATTTTATTTAATTAGGTTTTATTTTTATTTTTTACCAATTGTATTATTTTACGGGAAATAATGTTTTCGTATTTTTTTATTTTAAGAATATTATTATCGTTTATTAACAGAAAACTAAAAACATTATTACCGTAATAATTAATTAACTTAAAATAAGGTATTAATTTATTAAAAATTTAATTTATTCGAAATCGATTATAACGTTAGGTATAGCTATTCTAATCGTTAGATGTTAATAAATTAATAAAGTTAATTAAGAAAAGGATACATTTCGACCGCATTAATACTTTTATAAAAAATCAAAAGATACTTTTTAATAAAACAATCACGTTTAATTCTTTTACTTAAATATATTAAGGAAGATAAGTTTAATATTATCCGCCGTAATTATTAAAAATCTAGACGTAACCTTTATAATCTTTAAATTAGCGAAATTTAATACGAATTCAAAATCGGCATATTAGATAAAAATAAATTAATTTATTTAATATTTTTTAAAATAAAATATTACGTTTTAAAATACATCGGAATAAATATTTTCGAAATAATTAATAAATTCTTTTTTTCAATAATTCGATTAATGGAAAGAAGTTTCCTTTTTAGGTGATGAGTTTATTCGGTAATATTATTAAGTAACGCGCTAATAAATAAAATATAATAATTATTTTTGTAATAAAAAAATTATTTATATTTATTTAAACCGCAAAGAAATCATATACGTATTATAATTCTTTGAAATATTTAAAATTTTATTTCGATATTTTAATTCTTAATATTTAATATAATAATAAGTAAACCATTGAATCTATTTACGTATATATTATTTACCTTAAACTAAAATTAAACTATAAAAATATTTATAATTATTAATTACGATAAAAAATTTTTTTCAAAAAAATCGAAATAATATATATTTTTACGAACGATATATTTGCAGATAAATTAATAAAATCTTTTTTTATTATATTTTTCGGATAATTCATTCGATAATTAGGATAAAGGATTTTAAAAAATATATAAAAATATTAAATTCGAAAATTATTTATTCACGCGTTATAAAATTTAAAAATAATTAAATTAATTAGGATTCTATATTTAAGGCTTGTTATAAAAAAAGTAATTTTAAAGAATTAAATTGAATAATTGTTAATATTAAAGGTTTTAAAATAAAACGTTCCAAAGATTATTTATAGCTTAGATAGAAATTATATAAGCTATATTTATAAGTATAAGCCCCGACCGACACGGTCCAAGGATTTCATAATAAATACAACAATAATAACTGTTTTGACCCTAATACTGAATACACGTTTGTGTCTGACATAATCCCGTCTTTTGGTGTAATGGCTACTGTTAGACACTGCGTAACCTTGGATTGTGTGCATTGGTTCTTGTATTGATCATGGAGTCCTTTGACCGCGTCGGTCAGAGCTTATACTGGTGGATATGGCTGGTATAGTCCCCACCCTGAGCCACAGGTAACCTTCGTAACGTTTTGTCAAGCTTAAGACCCTTATTATTTAATACACCTTTTTAAATAACTTCCTTTAAAGCTGGCTAATTTGTTATAAGATTTTGGGTATTAAGATCTATGCGGTTAATTCTTCTTTATAATATTAATTCTTTATTTTATTAAACTTTTTTTATTGTAATTTCCGCAGTTTTTTAACCTTGATACTTTTTTATATTTATTAAAAAAAAAATTAAATTCTTTAAGTATTTTTACCGGTAAAGTTTTAACTAATTTAGCCGCTAGTATATTGTTTATAAAGATATAATTCATTTAAATTTAGTTTTAAATAATTATTTCTCAAAATTAATAAATATATATATTAACGTTTTAAATTTTATTTATAATTAAATAATATCGGCGTTAATTAAACGTATAATTTATTAATTATCGTATTATAAATTTATTTTAAAATTATTTCATTATATTTTAAACTTTTTAATTAATTATAAACTAAATATATTTTGTTTTGTAATTTAAATAATAAATGATAATTTTATTTTTCTAGTAAAAGTAATTATCATATTTTGCTTATTGGTTTATTACTTAATTATTTTACCCAATAATTTTATTACGTATATTTATAAATTTTTCCGCCTGATATTATTATTAATAAAATAAAGCGGTATTTTAAATATCGAAAATTTTCATATTTTTAAATGATAAAACGTACGTTTTCGATCCGAATTAATATTTAATTGAATATTAAGCAACATTATAATATTTACCGGTGAAACTTATATTAAAATGAGATAAACGGAAGTTAATAAATATAATATCAGAATATATAATAATTATTATATATATAATAAATCCGGTTTATTGTTAATATTAATTAAATTCGTAAATGATTTATTATTTTAAGAAAATAAATTTTTATATTTTATAAACGTTTAAAAAAATAACCTGTTTTTATTAAAAACAAAATTAATAGATTTATTAATATAATCGGATTAAAATAGTTAAAAAGAATTTGGGCGATTTTTAAATACATTTATTTTTAAAAATTATTACAATTTTTTTTAAATAATAAATAAATTATACATGAATTATAATGACGTTTACAATAACTTATTTTCTTTACGATAAATTAAAACGATATTATCGTCTTAAAAAAAAGCTTTATTGAAATAAAGTAATATAGTTCGTGAAAAAAAAGTTTAAATTTTAATTTTTTAATATAATAATGAATTCCTTTTGTTATAATAAAGATATCTTTCGAAGTCCGTATAAAGCTTTTTATAAATATAAAATCCTTTTTGTTTTTTATAGTTTAATAGCATTTTTATAAAGATATTATATAATATTTTACTACTAACAAAAAGGTTTATTATATTATATTAAATAAGCTTTAAATCGAAACAAGTAACTGTTATTATAAATGTTTTAAAAAGAGATTCGTTAAAATTAACGTATACGTATTTTTAAATATGGATTTAATTTGTTAATTATTTCGTATTATAAAGTAGGTTTTGTACTTTTGGAATTATTTATATTTATTAAATTTGTCCTCGTATATTTATATATAATCCAGTAATTAGTAACTTTTAACTTTATTTTTGATAATTTTAAACTACGTAATTATTTCTAAATAATTTTATAAATAAATACGTTTTGTTTTTAGAAACGTTTTCCTGATAAAATAAGATTTTAGGTTTGCGTATCTTTGAGATGATGATAATACGTTTCGCCGGTATAGTTTATTTGTTCTTCTTAAATTAAAATTATCTTTTTGATTAAACTTTTTATTATTAAGGTATTTAATAGGTTTAGTAAAAGGTTTTGCAAATTTTGCTTGAATTATCCGTTTATTATTTAACGCATAATTAAAATAACCCTTTTATTGGCGTTAAACGTCAATTTTTGATTCATTTAACGTTATTTTAAATCTTAAAAATCTTTTTTGGCCGGAATTAATAACGGAAATATTTTATTTAAAATCGTTATTTATTTTATTATTAGTAACGATTACGTTTATTATTATGCGGTTAAATTAAATAATTAATATTTTTTAACCTTTCGTAAATCTTTTAATAATAGTATTTATTAATATTATTATAAATAAGGAAATAGAGTTTAAGATGAAAAAAGGTTTAAAAATAATTATAGTATAAAAATAATTAAATTTATTATTTCATATTATATTTAAAATATGTTACGTTTAAAGGCCGTACTCGTTTAACGTTTTTTCGACTTTATTTTAATATTTTTATAAAAATCCGTAAAATTAAATTTTTTCATACAATGAATTAAAAATATAAACAAGTATAAATACTCGAAGGTTTTATTAGAAGGTAGTTCAACCCTTTTTGATAGTATGTAGTAAATTATTTCGTAAATTTTTAATGTTTCCGGTAAAGAAACTTTTTTTTCGTTAAAAGTAATATTTCGTATAATATAAATTTTATTAGTTAATAAATTTTGTACCCGGTAAATATTCGTTAACTTATATTTAACGAAATATTTTATTTATATTTTAATTTTTAATTTTTATAACCGGTTTTTTTAAGGATTATATTTATAAATATAATATACGTTTTATAATTATAAGTTTTAAGGTATATTAAATATAATTTTCGGTTTTTAATTGATAAGTTATTTTTAAATGTAAAATAAATAAATTAATATTTATAAAGTAATAAAAAGAGTATTATAGGTTCAGTTATATAAATCTTCCGTTATTTTATAAATTTTTATTCATAAAAATGTTAATAATTTTACTTTGCTTTTTATAATTTAATTTTTTTTAAAATTATCTTTTCCAAACGGTTTGTACTACCGTTTTATAATTATATATTTGGTGTATAAAGTTCTTACTGTATATATTTTTCATTTCGGAAAAAGTTTAAAATTTAAAATCCGTTAATAAAATTCTTATTACAATTAAAAAATTTTAATAATACCTATTTGTAACAAGGTATTATTTTTAAAAAATATTAAAATGTTTTTATAAAAGTTACGGTTCTTCGGTTTTTAAGGTAAAGGTTAAATGTAGATTCGATATAATAATTAATAAATAAAACAAAATATTTATATTTTTCGAAAATTTATTCAAAATTAAAAAATTAATTATAAATCTTTATTTTATTTTCAATAATTTAATTTAAAGTTTTTGTTTATTTTACCTTTTTCGTTTTAAATATTTGTAAACGTTATAATTTTTAATTCTTAATTCCTTAAATCGTATTCTTTTAAAGTAATTAGTAAGGTAATTTAAGATTTTTAAACCCGAATACTTCAACTATAAATGCTAAACTTTTGTTAAATTAATACTGAAAAGTTTCTCAGTTTAAAAATTAAATTTATTCCGGCATATTCTAAATCTTAATTTAAAGGTATTTATTAAGATATTTTCGTTTATGAATTAATTTTAATTATTTATTTAGTAATAAAAAATATTATTAAAATTTTAGCGGAAGTAATTATTAAAAACCTTATTATTTTATTAATATTTCTTTTAAAAACAAGTATAAGAATATTAAATTATATATAAAGATTTCGTAATAAGGAATATTATATAATTTTATAATCCATAGTTTATTTAATTCATTAACTTTAATATCGACTTTCCCGCATTTTAAAATCAATATTACTATAATATTTATATAAACAGTATTTTTAAAAAAAAAGTTAGTTTAAAGTTAAAAAATTGCGTAATAATATTAACTATATACAAAGTTATCTTTCAGTTAAAAATGGCTGAATTTTCTAGGGGATAAAAAAATAGGTTAGGGGTTTTTTTATATAAATATTATATAAGGAAATAGGCTTTAATTTTTTTATTACCTTTTTGGAGACTTAATTGTTAGGTTTTTGTTTTAGGTTCTTTTTCTAGTCCTCGGATTTTACTTTTTTAATACAGTATTGTTTATTATTCGGTATTTAATTAGTTTTTATAGCGGGGAGAGAGATGTTTATATAGTAAAAACGTTTTTAAAGAATTTGTAAAAATATTTGAAAACTTGGTAAATGTGTAAATAAATATAATAATACTTTCCGGTTTTTATATTTAAATTGGATTTTTGAAGTTTTGGTTTAAAGTAATTATGTAACTTTTTTTTTATAACTTTTATTATTTTGAAAGTTTTTTTAAAAAAAAAAATTTCGGAACTGGCGCCAATTATTTCCGGTCGTTTTTTCGGTTAAATTAATGGTTTAATCGGTTTTTATTTTAATCTGCTTTTTTTAACGGAAAAAGCCTGAAAAAATATATTTATATTTTTTGGACAATTTTTGTATAAATATATTATCGTTTATTCGTTTCGGATATTAATTATAACTTTTAAATATAAACATTTATTATTTGTAAAATCATTTTTACGTATTGTTTAAAAGTTTCAGGCTTAAATATTTAAAACCGGGATTATTATTATTAATAAACTTTTAATTTAGATCCGATAATTTATTATTTTGAGCATTTTATAGTTATAACTTCTAATTATAAATCTTTCTTATTTTTACATTTTTTTTCTATAATTTAACGAAAAATTTAAAATATTAATAACAGTAATTCTAAATATCGTTAGCTAAATCGTTTTCGTATACCTTTTCGATAATAGTTAACGTTATGTATTAACTTTTTAAATAATTAATAATATAACACTATAATTTTGTTAAAAAGTTTTTTTAAAATTTTCGAATATTTTAACATTTTTTAATTTTATATATAAACTTGTTCTAGGTTCAAAAATAAACCTTTTTATGTATTAATAATTAAGTTTATTAAGTTTAGGGATTTATCGGATTCGTTTTATGAAAAAGTTTCCATAATAATTAATTTGTTAAATTATTATTTCGGTACCGTTTATACGTTCCGTTTACAAAAAAAACTTTAAGCTGTAATTTCTTTAATTTAATAAGTTATATTTCGTTATTTTTAATATTGATAAATTTTTAAATATTTAAGTTATCGATTCGTTTTCGAAATTTGGGTTTTTAAGGTATTTAATTTGTAAAAATATTATATATCACCGAAAAAATAATAAAACTTAATATTATCGGTTAAAATAAATATAATTTAAATGAAATACGTATATCGTTTATATATGTGATTAATTTTTTAAATAAATAAAACTTATAATTATTAAATATTACGTAACTTTAAATTAGATATATTAGTTCTTGTATTAATTATAGAATTCTTTAAACCTATCGGTCAGGGTTTATATTAGTAGATGTAGCTGGTGTAATCCCCACTCTGAGCTATAGGTAACCTCCGTGGCTTGCCTTAGCTAGCTCAGGCCTTGTTGCCTCTTTTCCAAAGTCTCTTAAGTACCGTTCCATGATGCTAACAATTAACTAATCAAATCCTAAATTTCCATCACGAGCCAGCAAGGCCTAAATGTTAGTTTTAGAAAATAGGCTTCGTTTTTTACATTTATTTCTTTAAATAAACGAAAATCCGTAATAATTTAATAAGTTAACGTTACTTGCAGTTATATTTATATTTATACGATTCCTTACGTTATAACATATTATTACTACTATTCTGGTGTTGATTATAACCTTTGCATTATTTTTATACGTTAAAGGGTTCATTAATTAAAACCCAAATATATTACGTTAGTATCTTTGTTCTTAAAATACTATAAATCCGAATTTTTTCAATTTTACCGCGTAATTTCTAAGAAATAGGATATTCGTATACGTACGATAACAATTTGGCAAAACCGATAAGCAGATATAAAATTAGAAAATTTTATTTATAGCTGGATTTTTTACGATAATTTTGGCCGATTTATTACGGTTAATATTATATCGTTATATTCTTAGGGGCAAAAGATTAATACAGTAATTATAATCATAATAATTATTTTAATATTTATACCTGTATATATAATAAAATTATATTACGGTAATCCGAACCGTAATACGATTATATATTTTAATAAATTAAATTTACCGTTTGGTTAAAGTATTATAAAAACGAATATGGCATCGGTTAATAGTATATAAACGTTGACCAAAGTTTATAACTTTTATTAATTAAAATCCCTTTATATATAAATATTACGATAAATTACGTATCGTTTTTTTTATTATCCGAATTAATTACGTTAATTTTTATTATATGCTTTATATTTTTAAAAATCATACGGGTTTTACCCTGCCGGGCCTGAATTTCTTTTATTATTTTAACCGTTTTTGTAATAAACGGTTCGGTTCTATATTTATTAAACGTTTTATATAATATAAATATTATAATTTATCTGTAATTAATTATATTTAATCGCTTATAACCGCGAACCGTTTAACCGAATTTTTGTTATACATTTTTTAACGACAAGTTTTTCGGGATTCTTTACTATATTATTCGATTAATATCCGGAATATTATGATTTAATCCAAAAGCGACGGTAAATATTATAATACGGATAAAATCAATAAATTATTTTAATTTATTCTATAATTAAATTTGGTGTCCGGAGGGTATTTCGACGTTATAAAATTTAATCGTTTTTCTTATAACTTTCGATAAATATTTTCTGTTTATTAATGTTTTAATTTAATAGTTACGAATATTTATAATTTTCGCTTTATTGTTTATATAAATATTTATTTTAATAATAATATATACATTATCGAATTAAATTTTACGGTTAATATTTTATAATTTGGATATATTAATTATTAAAAGATTTAAATACGTTTAATTTAAATTTTAACCTTTAAATATACAAAAAACTATTAATTTTAAGGCGGTTAATATTAAACCGCCGACCTTCCGCTTTATAACCAGATCTCTATAAATCGCCGGCTTTATAAAAACCGTTAGATTTTATAATTTTCATTTTTATAACGTTACTGGCAATTATAATATACGTAAACCGAAAATCAAATTATATACCGTATCGACTTATTTTTATTATAAAATCCGACTTTATTTATAAAATATAATATTTAATATAAAATAAATAAATAAAGGCCTAAAGTTTTTATAAGATTATCCGTTATATATTTAACGTTAATATATATATTAATGACGTTTATATCGGCAAAAAATCGATAAAGTTATCGGAAAAAAATGAACGTTTCGTTTTAAAAAATTAAAACATTTATTTTAAATCGTTTAATATATTTTACGCCTTCAATTAATTAAAAAAATATATATTTCGGAATTTATCATAAATAATTTTAAATTTTATATAAAATTCTATTATTCTTATATTAACGAAAAAATATATATAATTATAATATATTAATAAATAACTTTTTAATTTTTTGATTTGATTAATAATAATATTTCTGTTTTAAATAAAATTATATTTATATAAAACGATAAGGATTTTAATTTTAGATTTATTTTTCGTTATTATAATATAAATAACGTTAAATTAAAGTTATATTTAAAATTTTCGTTTTAATAATTTTTAATAAATTATATAAGCTTGTTAATAAGCAGATAAAAATTTTATATTAAGATATTAGGTCTTATTTTTAAGGTTTTATTATTTTTGTGGCGAATTTTCTTAATAAGGTTTAGTCGATATATTTAACCCTTGCAGGTACTTCTAGAGCCGAAGGCTCTAGCTACGGTTGCGCCTGCGGCGCAGCCCCAACCTCAAAAATAGGGCCTGATTTTAGCGAGGCAATCCGTGGCGTTCTGTCAGGCTTAGGACCCTTGATATCTAACAGCTACGCGACAATATACGCCGATTAGTTGGTGGCTCTGCTGTATATATAGTGCATTTGACACCCCTCGCTAGCTGATATATCCTTTTAATGCCAAAAACTTTATAGCGTTAACTTATATTTTATTATTTTTCCAAGGTAAAGTTTTTTATTTTCTTTTCCTTAACAATTAAGCTTTTCTAATTATTTAATATTTCAAAAATTATTTTTGATATATTGTTCTGCTTTTAAAATCTATATCTATTTAAAGTAGTTTTTAAAATATTCAAAAACTTTGCGCCAAATAATTAAGCTGGTTTATTAACTGCTAGAGGATTTTGTCTGTTGCTTGTCTTTCAATAGAGAAAGTTGGGCAATCGCAAAGCGGGTGCACCCCCGCTAGCCGATTGTTGTTTTGAGATTAGAGCCCTGCTGACCCTGTCTGTCACGGTGCTGATCGTCTCTAAAGGCTGGGTAAAGTATTCTGTTGCACGAAGAAGAAAGCGAAACTATCTAGGAGGCACGGCGCACCTACAGCTATATAGCGTTATGGCTGCTTAGCTAAGCCGTAACGTTGGTACCGTAACACTGTCGGTGCTAGGCTCATACTAAATAGGTGTGGCTTGTGTGGTCCCCACCCTAAGCCGCACGTGATCTCCCAGCCTCTCTGTAGATCACACGGTCCTGATATCCAACATCTCCTCCACGTGTATCGTGTTCTGACCAATTTTTGGCTGTTCCCGGCTAATCCTCAGGAGACACTAGTAGACCCCTGAATACCCGATATCTGACACTGCTTGCTCATGCTGCTGTGGTGCGTGGATAGCAAGCCGAGCTGAAGATCGGCCGTGACGGAGGTCCGCGGCTACCTGGGCTTGGTGATGGCGATGGCATTTACAAACACTCCATCTCACCTCTGCCCTTTGCAACTTGGAAACATCCAGCCTCCTCACGCGAAACCTGCATATCCAAAGCAAGTCCGGTCTGTTAGCGATGGCTGGTGCGGAACCTCAAGCGGGCGGCACAGACGACAAGTTCGAGCTGCTGCGGGCAGAAGACACTGTTGTATCGCTAAACCGACTTTGCACAACATGCGTGCGCTTCACGGAAACTAGCAAGCTCCTCCGGAAGTTCTCCCGCCAGGAGAAGATCAAACCTCTTGAGGAGGAAGTCCTGGAGCTCTGCTCGACTGAACGACTTAAGGCTGGGTACCTCGATGGCTGCCACCTGTGCACTCTGTTCTGGCGGAGGGCTGACGGCCAACACCTCCTCCGCAATGACCCCAAAGCAGACAGCCGTCAACTCGAGGTATCATTAAAGGCAACAGCCAGAGATGCTAGTGGAGAGGGTGATCCCATGAACCGACTGCCATTCATGTATAGTGTCATCTTGTTTCACGTTCTCTGTCGATCACTAACCTTGTTCAAGTGCTGCCACAGGGAGTCTCAACATCAGGCTCAACTATCCAGACAGAACGAGACCTCGATCAGATCCGCGGTCGATTGAAGCCTACCTTGAGACAAGTACATTCTGCTGTTTGTGAAGTCCAAGGGATTCATCGCTCTGACTGACTCTCCAGATCCATCTCTCAACCGGAATGTCCTGGGCAAGCTGAAGGAACCGATCTCATCGAAATCTGATGTTAAGCTCTGTCAGATAATGGACTGGTACCATCGGTGTACGGAAAGACACATGAAATGTGCCGGGTTCTCGAGCATGGTGGCGCCATCTCCGCAGCTGCCTTCGAGACTGCTCGACCTTGGAGACAACAAGCTTCGACTCGAGTGCGACGTCCAGAGTATTCTCAGTCTTCGCTATGCGACCCTCAGTCATGTATGGGGAAATGATCCGGCATCATATCTACAGCTGAGGGAAGCGACCTTAAAAGCTTTCAAGACCGAGGTGCCGTTCGATGCTATACCCATCAAGTACAAGGATGCCATTCGGATCACAAGGGCTCTGCGTATCAGGTACCTTTGGATTGACTCGTTGTGCATCATCCAAGACTCCCCGAAAGACTGGAAGACCGAGGCACTCAAAATGGCAGCTGTTTATGGTTGCTCGGCGTGCAATATCTCGTACACGCACGCGCCATCAGAGGAGCCAGCGAAGAGATACCTGCGAGATCCTAGGGTCAATATCCCATGTAAGTTGACTGCTGCAAGTGCTCGCCCAAGCCGGCTCTCTGTCTTCAGGGCCGATCACCTATGGAGCAAACCCTTGCCTCCAGCCGCTGTTGTGGTGCAGCCCGTCGCCGGCGCAATGCATGGCAGCTGGTCGACAGAGGCATACAGAAGAGTGTGCTCTCTGCTGTCTCGGGCTTGGGTCTTTCAGGAGCGGCTGCTGTGTCCTCGCACCATCTACTACGGTCACGATCGGCTCCTCTGGGATTGCTGCGAGACGTTCAACGACGAGTTCAGTGGGCCTATGCCGTACGTGCCTCGCTCAAAGGCACAGGTTTACTCGGCGTTCTCTGGAGTGACGCAGAATCAGACCCTCGCCAGTTCGCTCGGACACTTCGACGGCCAGTGGAAGGCAATGGTCAATGACTACCGCAGCTGCAAGCTTACGTTCGAGAAGGACAGAGCCATTGCATTTGCAGGCATCGCACGTGTGGTCCAGTCGCAGACAGGTATGACATATCTAGCTGGGATCTGGAAGGAGGCTGCTCATTTGGATCTGCTCTGGTGCGTTATGCCGAGGGGCCCAAAGAGTAGCCTGAGGTTTCCAGGGCCAGGAACGCAAGAACACCCCAAGGCTCCATCATGGTCGTGGTTCTCTGTGCCCTGCCAGCTGAGTCCTGACTATGACGTTGTGGACCACGGCCTGTCTACGATAGCAGTCCCTCGCTCGAATGAGACAGTGTACCACGCTAGTGTACTATCCTTTGGACACCCAAAATTACCTGCTGAACCCGAGGCGCTCTTCTACGATTTCGACGGCCTGGGGATTAGGCTTAGCACGTATAAGATCCCAGCTGGACTAAGATGGGAGAACGACATCGTCCAGTTGATGCCACATGGGAAACCAATGCTACCCAAAAAGTTGGATAACTTTCCAGCCTACGATCCGAGAACGGCAATGAAGTGCAGCCTCGATGACCTGTCTCTGAGCGTTACGGAGGAGCTGCCAAAGAACGCAAGTATGATCCTCCTCGTATTCAAAGCGTACCACGAGAACAGAAAAGGGTCGAAATGGTACACACTAAAATTTAAAGACCAGATTCCTAAAGACAATGAGGAAGCATCGGATTGGTGGACAGGCTACCAGTTTTCCGGCCTAGTAATAGTGCCTGAGGAAAGCCCTTCCGGCCATGATGGCAGCTGGAAGCGTATAGGAGTATATATGTTTAGTGTGCAGGGTCCTGCCACTTCAATCGAAGTAGTACTGCCTTTCTATTTCGAATCGCGAGAACCTGATGAGATATGGTTGAAGTAGAAACATACAGGTAAGGAGGGGCTGTGGTAGCAAAACGTACGGGCACATAAACCGACTATGATTTTATGCCTTATAGGAATATTTTATCTTGATACACTTTGCGCCTTTCCGCAGCGCCGTTATAGCTATAATAACGTTCGAAAATATAAAAACTGTTTTTCGGTATGTTACCGAGAACCGATGCAGGCTCTGTCAGTTCGGCCTGAGAACTGGTGCGTTGTCAATGGTATCTATCCCAGCCACATACTTCGTGTAACGCTGCCAGTCTCCATTCTAACCTGACCTAGTCGAAATTGACGGGCTGATTACAAAGATCGCATACACTGAGGACAGATTACCATTTATCCACGAGCTTGGCCACGGAAAAACATTCCTGACCCATATGTGTTTCATATCTTAGTTTATTATTTTAACGTTATAATAAATAATAAAACTTAACTCAAAACGTTACCTGAAAACTGGATATACCTAATTTCGATATATTTATTAATAAAAAGTTCTTAAAATATAAAAAGTAAAACCGCTTTTGAAATAAAAAACCCGAATAAATCCGATGTTATAGGCTTAAAAATATAGATTATTATACAACATTTCTACTTTTACATATAAATATAGCATTATCCGCAAAAGAATATAGAGGTTTTATAACTATATTACGAAAAAAATATTTAAAAAAAATATTAAATAATAATAAACATTTTAATAATATATAACGTATAATTCTTATTTTTGTTACTACGCTTAAAACGATTTATTCCCAACATTATTATATATTTTTCGTTAACTTATTATTTTCGCTTTATCAAATATTAAAATTTTGTAAAAGAGAAATCGCATTAACAAATACGGTATAAAAAAGCAATAAAATCGTTAAACGCTTAATGTAACCGCTATAAGCTTAACCAACTATTAAACCTAATTGTACGGTTTATATTGGCAGTAATATCGGGGTAATTTAAGTAATAAAATAAGAATTACATTTAATAATAATAAATAACCGTAAGTAATTTAGGTAATTAATTATTATTACAAATTAATACTATTTAAGTTATAAAAATAATAAGCGTATATATATTTATCTTAATTCGATATATTCGAACTGCTTCGATTTATTTATAATGGTCGAATTTTGTTAAGCCCGTTAAGCCCGTCGAATTACTTTTTTGTTCGACTAGCTCGAAGCATTAAGCCTTATTTTTTCCATTAAACCTATCGAGCAGGTTACGTAAGCCAAAATCTTTTATCGGAGATGTCCATATACCCTTCGATTATCTGGTAACAAGCTAAGTTTTTAGGTTATAATACGATTTTTTTTTGTTTAGAATTTTTGCTTTTAAAAAATTAATTTATTTATCATATCGTTTAATAAATAACCTTTTTTTTTATTCTTTTATTTTATAATTTAACTATTATATTTAATCCAATTAAAAAGTAATAATTTTATTATGAACGTAATAACGTTTTAATTTTAATATATTTTTTTACTTTTTTTATTTTCGTTATAAATTTGAAAACAAAATTTATAAAGTTTATTTTAATTTTAGAAAATAGTTTTATTACATTAAATATATTAATTTTTATAATTTCTTTAATCTTTCCGAATTAAAATATCGGAAATTAATAAATAAATAAAATTATTTAAAACTTTAAGAACGTTTTACCGAAAAGGACTTATTTAAAGCTTAATAATATTTTAACGAATTATTTAATCGTTCAAACAGGTTACGGAATTAAAAAAAACTATTACTACGGCGTAAAATGAAAATATTATGGTGGGAAATTTAAAGTATAAAGGTAATAAAAGAATTTAAGCGCTTAAAACGGAAATAAAGATAATTAAAGGCCGAAATAGTTATATTTACGCAGGTTACCCTTTCTGTTAATTGTTTGGTAAAACGGATTGGGCACCGTTAGGTAGCGTAAACTGGAATTTTAACCCTGACGGCTTCGACGTTATTAGTAAAAGTTCTTTAAAAGGCGTTAAACGTTTATAAAGTCTTTTACGGGGTTTTAAGTATTTTCGGAATTTAAATAATTTTTTTAATTAATTATGTATTAAATAAAGCCGTTGTATTTTTATATATTTAATATTTCTTTTATTTTATAAATTAATATAATTTACATAACTTTTTTATTTTATTTTATATTAATTTTAATTATATCCGTTATTAATTCGAATAAAAAAATTAAAAAATTAAATAGAGCTTAATTTTCGGTAATAATTTTAATTTGTAATTGTTTTTAAGGTTTTTTTTAATAACTTTATATAAATTAATATATTTAAAATCGAATTATTTGTTAAGTCGTTTAATATAAATATTTTTGATAATTAAATTAACCATTTTTTTTCGAAAAGGTTATTTTTTTTAATTTTTTTTAATTATAATATTTATTTATTTAATTACGTACGAAATTAAGTTTTATTTTTTTTCGGTATATAATTACTTTTAATATTTTAATATTAAAATTATTTTAACCTTAATTAATTTTTTATATAAATCTTTATAAACTTTTAATATAAAATCAAAATTAATCATTAAAATCATTATTGTAAAATTTTTATGAAAATTAATATTATAAATTAATTATATAATTAATATTTTTTAAATTTAATTATTTTATTCGTAATTAACGTAATAACGTAAATACTTTTCAACGTTTAATTAAATCTTTCCATTTGTTTATTTATTTATAATTTAATCTATATTAAATTATAAAATTTTATTAAAATTTTGAAATAAAGATTATATTTTTATGTAATAAAATTGCCGTTAAAAGTTCGTAAATATTCAAAATATATTGAAAAAAATATAAATAAATTATTTTACAGCGGTATTTTCGTTATAAAATAAAAAATAAAAAAGTTTCGTCAATTAATTAACGATTACCAAAATATTATCTTAATATATTTTTATAATTCAATCGTTTAATATAAAAAGTTTAATAATAAAATTAAATATAATAAAGTTTTACCGTTATTTTATAATTAATAATAATTATAATTTTTCTTAAAACTTATATCGTTATATTTTTGCTTTAATATAAATATGATTATTATATTATTTTTTATATAATTACTTTCATTCTAAAAAAATAATATATTTACTATAAATATTTTAATATTTTATAAACTTTTAAATATTTATATAATTTATATTTATATATATTTCGGATTAATTTGTTTATTTTATTTTATTAATATTTAAATTTCATTTATCCTTTATTTTTCAAGTAAATTATTATTATAATATTATATATGTTAATATATATTAAGTAAAAATATTTTTATCGTAATAATTTATTATTATTATAAATATTTTTCGCATATTATATCGAAAATTAATTATTATATCCTAATTTTAAGTTCTTTTAAGTTAGGTTATTTATTAAATACGTTTATTTTGCCATTTTTAAATTCTTTACGATAAATAATAACGTAATCAAATTTAAATCTTTTTTTATCTACCGTAATTATTTTCCCGTTAATTTTCGTATCATAAAAAAAATATCTAATATTTTTATAATCCTATATAGATATTAATTTAATACATATTATTTTTTAAATAGTATATAAATATTTTAAAAACGTTAACGATAATTAGAATATTTTAATCTTATATAAAATAATTTAATTCGGTTTTATATAATTTATAAAAATAGAAAATAATAAAATAAAAGTTGTTTTTTATTATTTTAATATTTAATTAATATTTTTAAAATATAATTTCAAACGTTAATTTTTAACTTAATTAATCGTTTTAAATTTTATAAAATAAATATTAATTTATTAATAAAAGCATTTTTAATTAAATAAAAAAAAGTGGATTTTTTTTAATATTTGTTCGAATTATTTCTGATTTTTTTAGTATGCTTTATTATTGATATAATTATTGTATTAATATTACGTATAAATATTTATCATAATTAACAAAGTCAAAAAATGTTTATATGTTTTTAATGTTAATAAATTATATTTATTTAATGAATTACTATAAACCTTTTAAGATTTATTTTGATATATCCAAAAATAATAATATATGAAAATATTTTACTTTTTATATATATAAAATACCTTTCTCGGCATTAATTAAAACATTAATATTTTGTAATATTTATAAAATTTTATAAATATATTTTAAATAGTTTTATTTTATTTTCGAATAAATTAAAATATTATAAAAATAATATATCACGAAAACCGAATATATTTGTAATACGTAATTAATTATTCGTTAAAAGTTGCCGGTATATTTATAAATTTAAAAATTTTAATAAAATATTGGAAAAGTCCGTATTTAATTTTAAAAATTCCTTTTTATTTATTATTTAACTTAATTGTTATTTAGTTATATTCTTTTTCAAGTTTAAAACTATAAATTATTAACTTCCGTACAAATAAAACTTTATTTCCGTCATTAATAATAATAAGGTTTTATTTTTAATAATAATATTATTAAGTTATTTATAATTAATAATAAATTATAACTTTTTATTCTTCCTAAAAAAGACATAACCGTGTAGACAAAATTGGATAAAATGATAGATTGTTACCTTAATTCCTAAACTTTATTAAACCCATTCTCCTCGTAGATTGCCTTATCCCGCAGCTTTTATCCACGTCGATTTTTGTCTAGGTTCTGGGCGGTTTTCGCAATCCGGAGCAGCTGGGCAAACTATCGCTCGTAATTCTCCAACTTGTATCGTTCTAAAATTTAAATTTCGAAATCCTTAAGCTTATTATTATTTTCTCTTCCCAGTTTCGCTAATAATTTTGCTATAATCGTTATACTTTCCGGCATACGCTTTTATAAAAATCAATTACCGTTATTTTCGTAAATTAAATCGTATCCGAAAATTAAAAGCTGAAATCGATTATTTTGGAAAAAACTTTTTGGATCAATAATATTGTCGATAATTTTAATTTATCCGGTAATTCTTTTAATAATTTTATAGCGTTAATAAGACGGTTTTAATAGTAATCTTACGGCCATAAATTACCGGTATCGTATATCCGGATTTACGTAGCATAGTATTTTTAAACAATTCGAGATGGTTTGGTATTAAGTATTTTTCAGCTGGTTATCGTATTAACATTTCCGTTTTAGCTGTAAGAATAATCGAGATTAACGAGGGCTCGGAAAAATGCCAGCTTTTTATGCGCAGTTAAGGTTTGCCGTTAAGGTTTGCCTTTAAGGTTTGCCTTTAAGGTTTATCTTTAAGGTTTACCGCGCAAAACTTAACATTCTTTAAGTTACATTAACCCTGCCGAACCAGCCAGCGGGTATAAAGCTTACCAAGGTCGAAGCTTATCGGCAACTACGCATTCGGTTTTAAAGTAAGGCTTTATGAAACCGAGGTATCAATTTATTCTAACCGTAAAACCATTAATTAGTTATCGTGTTCGAAGATATTAAGTATAATATTTATCGTGCAAATCATATCATATAATAATTTTCTGTATATTTGGCTCAGCCTGGAAAACAAGGCTTGAACCCATTCGGCCTTGCATAACTTTTTATTTTTCTTTAATAAAAAAAATATTAAATATTTTGTTAATAATTTAAAACGTTATATATAACCTTTTTTTTATTTGTTTTTATAATAATTACGTAATGTTTTTAATTTCATCTGGTTTAGGTTATAAATAAGATAAAAAGTAATTTTTTTTTTTATATTTAAAAACAATTTCGTAATTTTATTTTTTATAAGATAATAATTTTGTTTTAAGCTTTCTTTAAAATAATTATTTCTCTTTATAATATTCTAATAATATTTTAATTATTTCTTTTTAATTTTTTTCTAAGCTTTAATAATAAATCTTTATTTATTTGCCGAATTTATATTTTAAGGTTTATAATAATACGCCGTATTTTTAAAATATATTCTTTACTTTTTCTATATTTTATTCCTTTAAATAATAAGGTTCTTACTATATCTTTATACTTATATTCGTTAACCTTATTAATCAAATATCAAGATTTTATAACGTTAATATTGTACGGATCGATAACAAATAAAACGAAATTTATTTAATTTATTTTTTAACCGATAATTAAATTATATTGCTTTAATTATAATAACTTAAAAACTATATTATATTTTTTTATTAATATAATATCGTAATTAATGGTTTATTTTTATCTTAAAGAAAGTTTTAAAGTAATTAATTTTACGTTTAATTTATCCGGTATCGTAACTATATATTTAATTTTCGATATTTTCGATTTCGTAAAAAAGTTTTTTTATCTCGATAAAATAATTATAACTTATTTATTATTTTTAAAGCGATATAACTTTTTATCTAGTTCCGCTGTTTCTTATTACCAGCTCTTTTTTTTAATTCGTATTTATATTATACTTAATTTTTCTCCTGCCGTTTTTATTACGTATAAGGTTTTTTTAAGATCTTGTTATTTATTTTTATTTTTTTATTAGCTTAAATCTCTTGTATAAATAACGTTAATTTTTTAAGCTGTTTTCGGATCTTATAATTCGTTTTAAAAGATATTCGTTAAGCTTTTATAATTATTATAAATATTTGTCTTATCGGCGTAATATAGTTTTTAAATAAATAATTTACTTTTAAGAAACTTTTTTAATAATATATTTTAATTTTAAAATTTCGTTTCTGTAAAACAAAAATAATTAAGTTTTTTTCCTAAAAGGTGCGTTATTTTATAAGGTTTATAATAAACGTTAACTAGAATTATAAATTTATATCTATTTTTTCATAATATTTTTCTATTATTTTTTAAATTACTTTTCTTTACGTTTAATAATTACATTAATCGTAATAATAAAAGGATTTTTTTATATGGTAACTCTTTTTTTAACGTTTAAATATTATTAATTAATTATTTTTATTTTAAATCATTATTTCTTATAAAGATCGGTATTATTTTTAATTTTTCGGATTGTTATTTATTTAGTTATTTAAATTAAAACTTTATCGTTGTATTGGCATAATTTATTGTATAATATACTCTTTATAATTTTTATATATTCCGTCCTAATATCTTTTATAAATAACGGTATGAAACCTTCCGTATTAATCGGGCTGTGTTAAATATAAATCTTTTTGTTATTTTTGATATCTTTGCGTTTAAATATCGAATATTATTTAATAAATTTTGTTTTCTTTATTAAAATCAAAAAAATAAATTATATTTTTTAAGTTTTCTTATTATTTTTTATATTTTTAAAATTATTCTATAAAGATTAGCTTAATAAAAGTCATTTTTTAATTATTATTTATAATAACATTTTAGTATTCTTCAATTTCTATCATATTTTTAACAAAGGATTATAATTATTTCGGCCGCGAATTATATTAATCGTTTTATTATTATTCATTTTTTCCTATATTAACTTTCAAAAACTAAAATTTATTATTATAATTGTTTTTAGTTCTTATATTATGGTATAATATATTTTTAGTTTCCGGAATTATAATAAATAATTAGAGTTTTTCAAATTAAATAATTCTTAATTTTACAAATTTTAAATACGTGCCGTAAAAGGTTAAAAATAAATTACGTTTTTTTTTAACTAGATTTAAAATATTTTCATTTCGGGATAAAATATTTCTTTCTTTTTTATCAATTTTTAAACTGTCTGTTATTAATTTTTACGGTTTCGACGATATACTTATTAACGCTCATAATCCGGTTTTCCTTAATAAATTCGTTTTTAATCTTTTTTCTTTTAATTTTTTATAAAATATATCGATTATAATATTATTTTAATCATTTCCGTACTTAACTTTAATAATTAAACTTTTAAATATTATAATATATTTAACCCTTAATTTCTATTATTATAACAAAATAACTTTTTAAGTTACATTTTATTTTTATCCGGGTTAATAAAATTATTTCGCAATTTTTTTTCGAAATTAATATAATATTTAAAAACTTTTTTAATAATTTTTTATCGAATTCTTTAAATTATAAATAATTTTAAATAATAAGTTCGATCTAATTTACGGCACTTTAATCTTGCAGGTTATTATAAAAAGAATTTAATTTTATAAATTCTTTAACTTTAAAAAGCAAAAATACGTTTTAGTTTAAGTAAAAAATATTTAAATATTTTATTTTTTATCGTAAAATTTGAGGTTTTTAATTTTAATTTTAATAATTATTATAATTAATATATTAATTTTAGGCTAATTATTAAGTTATTTAATTTAATCTTTAAGTAAAATAATATTTGTTTAAAGTTATAAAATAACGTAATTTAAAATATTAATTAATAAAATAATAATATAAATTATTATTTAAAGTTTAATAATATTATTAAATAAAAATTTATAACATATAACGATTATAAATTTTATGAATTATTAAATTTAATTATATAATTTATATTAATAATAATATTATAAAAATTTAAGTAATAAAATAATAATTATATTTATTAATAATAAATAACGTGCCATACCAGTAAGCGCAACACACCAATAAGCGCAACACTTTTTTGGCTATTCTAACTACCTATCTTTAATCGTCCATTCTTTAACGCCAACATTATGGAACGCCTTACAAAAAAAACGAGAATAAACCTAACCATTTAGGTTAAAAAACGAAACCCGAAATTTAGTTATAAAAAATTTAATTTTATGTATGAAATTTTATCTTTTACCTTAGCATACCGTTTTACCGGTAAACGCGCCCGAACCGATATTAATTTTTTTTTTGTAAAAATTAATGCCGACCGAAAAAAAATCGATTATCGACCGAATTTTTAACCTAAATACGCGAGCGTTTTCTGTTCGGCTTTAGTATGTTAAAGATATGGCGAATTTATTGCTTACTTAACGCGTTATAAAATGCGTTAAAATTAATTAGGCGTCGAGATTTGTTAAATGGCAAAAAAAACTTTAAACGCGTTTAAATCGGAAAATCGATTATTAACGGATCTTATCCGAACATCCAGAAATATTTCGTAAATGGTTCGAATTTATTCGGGTTATTATTATAAAATACGGTATTATAAAAAAAGATATTTATAACTTCGACGAAATTAAATTTTTAATAAGGTTTTTTATAATAACGGGTATGGTAATTATTAATACCGAAAAACGTAAAAAATTTAAATAAACGTAATAAAGGAATAAAAAATAAGTTATAATTATTCAAGTTTTTAATTTTTAAGGTTAGGTTATACCGTTATTTATTATTATAATAAAGAAAAATTATTTAAGGTTTTAATATTATAATAACTTATTATTCATAATTAGATAATAAATAAATTAAGTTTAAATAAATTTAATATTTTGATAAATATATTCGGACGCGTACGAAAGGTTCGAAACGTTTCCTTATTTTCGACGGCTACGAAAATTACCATTTAATAAAATTCGAAAAATATTACGCAAATTACGATATTATTATACTTTATATACCGGCGTATTTTTCGTATCGGCTTTAAATTTTTAACGTATTTTATTTTTTTATTTTGAAACGCGTTTATTCGCTATATATCGAAAACCTAATACGACGTTATTATACTTACATTACCAAAAAAGATTTTTTCGCCGGCTTTTACGACGCAGTTTAAGTTACCATAACTTCCGAAAATATTAAATCTGAATTCGCAAAAGTTAGTTTTGTTCCATTTAATTTTAATAACGTTCTTTCCGAAATAAAAATTCCTTTAATTATATCTATACCGACCGTTTCCCCGTTAACCTTTACCGGTTTTATTCGTTCCCTACCCGCGAAAACCTTTAAAAATATTAAAAAAATAACGGAATAAAAACGTTATTTATAAAGAAAAATTAAAAGTTATTAAGGTAATTCGTTAATAAAAATGGCTAAATCGGTTAATTTTTTAACTAAAAATAATTTGTTACTTCTATACAAAAATATTTTTTTACGGAAAAAAGTTACCTAATTACGCGAAACGAACCATATTTTAAGCAAACGTTACAAAATTAAAAACAAACGTTTTTTAAAAAAAAACATTTATTATATAAAAAGGAAAAGCTTTTTTGGTTTAAAAAAAAAGGGGTAGTAAAAAAGTGCAACTAATAACAACTAAAAAAGGTCATCGTAAAAGGGTTAAAACCAAAAAACGGAAATATAACGTTTGCAGCAAGCCTGGATATAATACGCATATTTATATAAAAGTTATAAATACGTCTAGCGAAAAAGAATCCGATTAATTTGAATCAATGCGATATATTGTTATTAAGTTATTTGAATTTGTTATTGTAAAGTACCAAAAAGTGTTGCGCTTATTAGTATGTTACGCTCAGTGGTATAGGACGTTAACCGTAAATACTTTAGGTAATTAATTATTATTATAAGTTAATATTATTTAGGTTATAAAAATAATAAGCCTATATATATTTATTCTGGTTCGATATATTCGAACTAGCTCGATTTATTTATAATGGTCGAGTTTTTGTTAAGCCCGTTGAACCCGTCAAGTTACTTCCTTATTCGACTATCTCGAAGCGCCAAGCCTCATTTTCTCCACTAAACCCATCAAGCCGGTTACGTAAGCCAAGATCCTTTATCGGAGATGTCCACACATCCTTCAACCGTCTAGCAATGGGCCAAGTCCTTAGGTTATAACACTTGATTATATTAATAAAACGTTTAACTTCGGAACTTGTGTTATAATAACGTTATAAGATTTCATTGATTTAAAAATAAGATAAATTTAAGAATCTAGATTAAGATAATTTCAATATTATTTTTCATTTTCTATATTATAAAACCAAAGATATTTAATTAATTCCTATATACTTAAAAATAAAAATAAAATAAAAAACTTTACCCGTAGATTTTTAAGAATTAAGAATAAATAACCGTTATAATACTTTATAAAGTTCTAATTATAATTATTCTATAAGCGGCGTTAACATTAATAATTAAAAATATTATAACTTTATATATAAATACTATTTTTGTAAAAACGCAGGTTAAGCTATTATCTTTTATTTTAAAAAGTTATTGTCCTAAATTAGTTTATCATTTAATTTAAAGGCCAATTTATTTAAAACCCGTTTTAGAAACGCTCTCGATTTTCGTATAACATTTATAAAAAAGCTTCTCAGTATTTCGAAATTAAAATTAAAATAAAAAGCTAGTTTTAAAAACACTTTATATCATAACGCTTTATAAATTCTTTTAAAATAATATATAACGTCCTATATAAGCTCGCGAACCAAACAAGCTCGCGAGTTGTTTTTGTTAATATCTTAACTACCGAATATTAGTTGTTAATTTCTTAATCTCAATAATATAAAGCATTTTACAAAAGAATTTAGGATAAACTTAACCATTTAGGTTAAAAAACAAAACCAAAAGTTAAGTTTTAAAAAATTACATTTTATATATAATATCCCCGAATTTATTTTAAAATTTCGATATTACGGTCGATACGCCCGAACCGATATTATCTTCCAATTGCAAAAGTTAACGCCGCTCGAAAGAAAGTTTATTATCGAAAAAGTTCTTAACTTAAATACGTAAGCGTCTTTTATCAGACTTTAATACATTAAAAATATAATTAATATATTGCGGATTTAACGGGTTATAAACTGTGTTAAAATTAACTAGGCGTCAAATTTTATTAAACGGCAAAAAAACTTTTAAAGGTGTTTAAATCGGAAAATCGATTATTAATAGGTTTTATACAAGAATTTAAAAGCGTTTTGTAAATAATTTAGACTTGTTCAGATTGAAATCGTAAAATACGGTATTTTAAAAAAAATTATAATTTTGACGAAATTAAATTTTTAATAAAGATTTTTTAGAATAATACGTATAATAATTATTAATACCGAAAAACGTGAAAACCTTAAATAAACGTAATAAAGGAAAAAAGAATTAATAATTATTTAAATTATTAATTTTTCAGGTTAAGTTATACCGTAATTTATTATTATAACGAAAAATATTTATTCTAAATTTCAATACCGTAATAACTTATTATTAATAATTAATTAAAAGATCGTATTAAGTAATAATACTTAGATAATAAAAAATTCAATTTCGAATAAATTTAGTATTTTAATAAGTATTTTCGGACTTATATACAAGGTTCGAAACGTTTTTTTAATTCTATCAGTTCCGAAAATATTTTTTGATAAAATTCGAAAAATATTACGTTAATAATAATATTATTACGTTTTATACATTCGCGCACTTTTCCTCTTAATTTAAATCTTTAATATATTTTATTTTTTAATTTTAAAACATATTTATTTGCGGTATATCGAAAACTTCATACGACGTTATTATAGTTATATTATTAAAAAAAATGCTTTGCCGGCTTTTATAACGCGTTTTAAGTTATTATAATGTCCGATAACATTAAGTCTAGATTCGTAAAAGCTGGTTTTTGTTTTATTCGATTTTAGTAACGTTTTTTCCGTAATAAAAGTTTTTTTAATTATGTTGACGTTAACCGTTTCCCTCTTAACTTTTGCCGGTTTTATTTTACGTTTTACGAAAATTTTATGGCTGTACCAATGCCACTACGCCACCAGGGCAAAAGATCGGTGGAATGAGCGCAATTGTGGCGATCATTCTGGTGCGTACAGCTGTGTAAGAGCTATCTCGCGCTACGGGTGACCAGGCCGTAACAGGAAACTTTTAAAAATATCCGTAACATAATAAAATAAAAAAGATATTTAAAACAAAAAAATTTTTATTAAAGTTATTTACTGATAAAAATATTTAAATCGGTTGATTTTATAATAAAAGGTTATATATTATTATTATATAAAGCTACTTTTTCCAAGAAAAAATGTTTAATTACGCAAAACGAATTATATCTTAATTAAACCTTTTTCTTTAAAAAAAAAAGGCACATTTATTATATAAAAAACATGTTTTTAGGCCCAAAGTAAAAACAGTAGAAAAAAAATATAGTTAATAGTAACGGAAAAAAATCGTCGTAAAAAGGTTAAAATTAAGAAACGGAAATCTGGCGTTTACGGCAAACCTAAATATAATACGCGTATTTATATAAAAGTTATAAATACGTTTAACAAAAAGAAATCCGATTAATTTAAATTAATACGATATATTACGATTAAATTATTTGAATTTGTTCTTACGAGGTACTGAAAAATGGCTTTGCGACCTTGTTTGGCTCGCGAACTTTTGTAGGACGTTACAGGTTTTATTAAAAAAAATCCAAATAATTATAAGGTTTATTTAGGTTTTATTTAAATAAAACAGTGCCGAATTAGCTTAAAAGTAACAGGAAACGATATTAAAGATTAGAATATAACATTTAAAATACGTTGCCGTTATAATGTATATAATATAGCTATTTATAATAATAATTTATATTAGTACAAATATCATAGTTAAATTTAGGTAGAAGCTAATATATATCGATAAAGATTAATATGATTCGCCTAGAAAGTCCCTATTTTTTGGTACACTGATTAGTTTTGCACTCGCCGCTTACTATTGTGCCTAGTTAGCACGCGAGGACATAACTATGTAGCATTCGGTCTTCTTCAGTCGCATTATTTCTTAATATAATTAAATCGTTTTTATTTTCTCAGAAATATAGTATTAAGGCTTTTATTTAACGAAAAATAATGTTTTTATAATAATTTAATTATTTCTAACTCTTTTAACGGAAGTGTAATTTTATAATTTATAAAATATAGTTTACTTTAACCTGAATATTAATATACTCGCAAAGAATAAAAGGTATATTAATTAAAAAAAAACGCGATTAATTCGAAAACGAAAAGTATCGGAAATAATTTATAAAATAATCAATTTTGTATATAAAGTTTACGATTAATTTTAAAACTTTTTAATTTTGAAAATTCTCTTGCATTAAGATTTATATTGTATTTTTTATATAATTATTTTCTTGTTAACGTAAATTTACGTAAAAAGGTTCTCGGAATTATTAATTATAATACGTATTTTATAATATTTTATTATCTTTTAAAGGATTGTATTTATTTTAAATTTTTATAAAAAATTTAAAATTTAAGTTAAACAGAATTGATTATACAAAGTCGAATAAGTTTATACTTTATTTTTCCAGTTAAACTATATATATAAAAATTTATTTCTACGATATAATTTGTACAATAAGTATTATATTCAATATTTTCGTAGACAATAATTAAATAATATTTTTTACGACAAAAATAAATTTGAATTTTAATTTTATAAAACCCTACTTTAAAACCAATTAATGCGTAATTATAAATAAGTTTTAATTTTAATAAACCTGATATCCGTTAATTTTATAGTAAACCTTAATTACGTATAAAAAGCTGGTATCTTTTTAAACTTTTACCAATTTTACGGCTTAATCGTTTTTACGGCGTTTCGAATTGCCTGAAATAACATACCGCGCAAGTTCGAATACGCGATGCTAATAATCCATAATCGCAGAATTGCTACAGAAACCGTCTTATTAACGATATTGTCGGCAAATGTGTTGTAATTCTTGAAACTGGGAGGGAACTGGGTTGCTTGATTTCTGTCGGATATAAGGGATATTAATTATGTTGTTGTATTCCGCTAACTGCGTATGCTGTAGAACACGTTCAGCTTCTGGTAATGTAGCTACAGAACATATATATGCCGATCACAAGGTAACTCTTCCGTTTATAAGGCACGTTACGTACCTTCCAGCTAATTAATATACTCCATTAATGCCTTAAAATATGTATAAACTAATCATTATATTATATTATTTCTTAAATTTATAATTATTTATTTTACCTTTTTTTCAAGCAATTCACTTGTTTTAATTTATTAATCTTTCGTTTGAAAACTTTTTAAAGTATTTTTTTCAAGGTTGAAAACTTTTATAATATTTATTAATTTCAATTATTTTTAAAAATCTTTAAAAAATTTTCATAATAAAAATTTGTTTAATATAATTATTAATATATTGCGTATAAAATTATAATTTATTTTAATTAAACGTCTTTAAATTATCTTTAGAAATTAATAATTATATATATTTATATATTGTACGTTTATGTTGTAAAAAGTCAATGTTAACGTTAATGAACAATATTATTTATTAAGTATTATATTATCTATTAAACTATTTTATATTTATAATAACTTTTAAATCTTTTATTAATCGAAAATTAAATAAGGGCTTTTTTATGATTTCTATAAAATAATATCTTCATTTCGGTTATAAAAATAATGATTATATTTTATTTATTTATTCGTTATTTTATTACTTTTACGAATAATTTTGAAATGTCAATTTAAAAGCTTTTTTAATCGATTATGTTATTAACGAAAAAAACGTTATTTTAAATGATTACTAAATCCTTACCTCTACACTGTATCGTTAGCGTTTTAGTACCGATTAAATATAGTATAATTTAACTTATTATTTTTAATATATATTATTATAATTGAGATTAAATCGTAGAAATTTGTATCCGGTCAATAATGTATTAAGTTATACACTAACTATAATATTTAATATAAATCCGATTTTTCTAATACTTATTAATAAAGTTTAAACCAATTATATTAAAATCCGGCATTAAATTTATTTTTATTATAAATATTTTTAAAAATTGAATCAATTAATTTATTTTTAAAATCAGATTAAAAGAATTGAATCTTTTTTATTCAGTTTATCTTTAATTCTATCGTTGCCGAAAAATTATTATAAAAATTTATTTTTTATAAAAATATATTATTGCTTTATTTATTATATTAATTAATCGATAAAGCCTTAAGTCTTGTTACGATATACCGTAATAATATAATATACGAAAAACCAAAAAAAAAAAAAAAAAAAAAAAAAAA
>QJOA01000606.1:0-39826 GCA_004155915.1 Monosporascus sp. CRB-9-2 | reverse complement strand
CCCCCCCCCCCCCCCTTTTTTTTTCTCTCTCTCTCTTTGTGTAAGCTTTGCCTTTACGAGAGGGTCGTTGCCATGGTGGCGTGTGAGAGCTGCTGTTCTGGTTTGACAATAGTCTCGTTCGACGTTGTAACGCATTGCAAAGGTTGTGGCCCAGCTTGCGGCCAAAAAGTGCCCAAGGTTCTCGCCATGTCCAGGAAAAAGAGGTGTCTACGGACGGGAGATTGAATAGGGTATTCAAGTGGGATGAGAATCACCTATCGACCTGGGACCTGAAGCACCTTATGTAGACGTATCACCATATTCCCGGCCCTTCCATGCATGCACCCTTGACCCTGTATCAGGAGGCCCCGTAATCGACGTGCCTACTCGATTGGGAACCGTGTGTCTTCGAAACGAATCTAGCAAGGCATATGCGGTATCGCCTATTGGTATAGCTCTTCAATCTAGCCTTGTAAGCTTAGGATGGAATATTTGGGTATACATAGGTAGACTGTAGGAAAGGGGTGGCGGTACTTCACATATGTGATAAGCTGACTCTGTACCTGCCCCTGAGTCTCGGGGGTTTAATGGCGTATTATATGGTAAAATCGCCAAAAACACAAACAGCTCCTACGGAGAGCACACCGCACTGGGTAAAAAGGCTGTACAGTTCAGCTGGCCTCCTATGAGAATGTATGTGCCTCCAAGGCAGTTACTACAAGTAGAAATGTTAGGGAGCCGCCACTTTCACAAGCTAGTATATATCCATATATCCTTTTATAGTAGTGTATTAACCACATTATGTAGGCCGCTCTTAGATTTCCGGTTACAGATTCTCCATTTACGGCCAATCCCCTTCACCCAACCGGGATACGTTTGTTGCCCTTCTTTCCGGGAATGTTCCGGCTGAAAGGAGTTTTCTTATGCACATCTTATCTTCGGGAGGCCTGAAGAAAGCGGAGCTCATATCCTAACGCGCATGACGAGGGTAGGTATGAGCTGCTTCGATGCAAATAGTATGCGTCGGTGTAACTTGATAGGGTGCTCAAGCCTATCACCAGTCTATTCTCGGGGCCGGTTCCTTTATGGTGCCCCTGGCCCATCGCTTGAATACCATTTATCGGAGAACCGACTTCGAAAATCCAATTTTCGGTAGATACCTTTCGATTTACAAGTCGAGTAATTCTATCTCGAGCCTGGTTGGGGTGGACTTCTGAGCAACCGGCACCGACATCCGGAAAGTGGTGGACTAGGCTCGAAGACGGGGCGCACCAAACGAAGTCGAAGTAGATGGGAAAAGGCGGAATATACACTCTCTCAATGGCCGATTCCCCTGTTCGTTCCTCGCCAATCACCGGCCCAGCCAGCATACTGATAGCAATAGTGATCTGGCTTTTCACACCCTCGTGAAATAGTCTCGTGGATGAGATCACAGTGTGACCTTATCGTCACTAGACACCTGCTACACAAGGGGTTCCTCTTGATACAGTGTCAAGGGTGCATACATGGAAGGGTCGGGAATATGGTGATACGTGTATATAAGGTTACTTCAGGTCCCGGTCGATAGTTGATCCTCATCCAACTTGAACACACCCGTTCAGCCCCTTAGCCACCCCTTCTTATTCCCTCCGAGGAGAATGATGAAGAATTTCGAGAAGTAGTTTCCTATATGACTGACTTAGGCTCCTTCAAAATATCGAGGCTCATCAGCTGAATTCGGCCTTCGATTTCGCACTTCGTCGCCCAGAAGTAATATAATAAATAATGTTATCAACGAACCTATCGCGGCCAGGATCTGAGCTCGATGTACTAACTAGTGTTATAGGAATGGCTGAACAGGGGTTGTCTCAGCACTACGAGTCAACTGAGAAAGAGAAAGCAAAGGAATTGTACACTGTTAGAGGGTCCGGACTGTTCATGTAGAGGCCAGAGAAAGCAGAGATGGATGCAATATGCAGAGAGTCGATTGCAACCCATGAGTCTTTAAGTACTTTCTCGAACAACCCCTAACTCCCCGATGGCCAACGCATAGGGGCCGAGTACTATGGGCACGGCTGGGCCAAGATGGTAATACACCATCAATATTGGCTCTCCCTCTCCCTGTAGCTTCAACATATGTTTGATAGATAGCCTAGGCAGCCTTGAGGCGCTTAGAGCTGGCGAGGTTACGTCTAGACTGGGCGCTTTGTGGATACCAGGTGTGCAAGAATAGATAGGTTAACATGGCTTCATTGTGTTCCTATCGATCGTTTACCTGTAACTGCAGCCGGTATTTTCTCGCTATCCAGCTATGCTATTCTAGCTCTTGATATATATGTTACAACACATGCGGTTATGTAAAATCGATACTAGTTTATGGTGTTGGTATTTAGGTCGCATAAGCGGGTTTATGCATGGTTATCCCAGTTATTGGCATACTGTATAGCATGGTATTATTCAATATTTGCGCTGTCGGAACCATGCCTGCGTATGGTCGCGTGATAGAAGTCCAGTAGCTGTTTATGCACACAATATGCCGGAATGTCAGAAACCATTTCACAAGAGACAGCGGCTAACAGATAGCAAGTTTGATAACAATACGTAGTAAAGCGACCAAGCGTGCTTATGATACGGGGACAGGAGAATCCAGGGCAGGTCTGATGTTGTAGCGCCAGCGAGTTCTACTGTACGCTGTGCCACACCATCCTGCACAAGCAACAGGACCTTTACTACGGTTAGATTTTCAACCTTCCAATGGGAGTGACGTAGAGGAGGGGTTTAGTGCCATTCAGCGGCGCCAACGGGGAAGATAGCGGGTATTGGGCAGGATCACAGGCTGGCAGCCTGGATGTGCAATACAGTTTGAAAATTGTGGATCAGCACGAGGGGCACGAGGGCAAATGAGGTTGCTCATTTTGTGTGAGTACGGCTTCAGAGATGACTGCGTGTCAAGACTGTCGGTATGGAAAGCGATACAAATGCCTACGATAGGTAGCATGGAAACCCCATATATATGTTGGTTTGGATATCACATCACAGCTCTGTCCTATATGGATGCAGAGCGCATAGGCAGGCCTGCCATATCAAGTGACCATGGGAATCATAGTAGAGGGAGGGGCATGCGAGCACTTCAACGCTGGTACTGATGAAAATAAGGTGTAAATGGAACTGATTTGCCACATAGGATGCCATCCCGCCAATAGAGAGGGTTTTCTGTCCTGTTTTATTCACTTAGGCGTTGTAAAGGTTTTTCGTTGCCGCCTTGGATCGATGTGGATCCTTGCGAAAAAATCTACCCCGCCCCATCACTCTCAAGCCCTCCCTCTCTTTATAAGGCCTTGCTCTCCAGTCAACATCCATTCCTGAGACCTCTTCTAAAAACCGTCTTGTGCATACCGCTGTTCACTAAGCATCAGCATCTGCAAACTGTGAGAATCCCTCTCTTTTCTCGTAAACTTGTCTGCTACGGTCTGCTAACTATTTCCCCTCCAGTTTCTCTACTTCCTACTTCACTAGAACTCTCGTCAGCAGATTTTCCATCCGCAAAAATGGGGTATGTTCGACATTATCTACAAGTTGTTTATCATTCAACCGTGTCCTGAAGCTGACGTCCATTCTAGTAAGGAAGAGAAGATTCACATCAACGTCGTCGTCATCGGCCACGTCGACTCTGGCAAGGTAAGCCTCTTTCGAGCATCCCGTCGACCCGTAACATACTAATGAGCGTCTTGATAGTCGACTACCACTGGCCACTTGATCTACCAGTGCGGTGGAATCGACAAGCGAACCATCGAGAAGTTCGAGAAGGTTAGTCGAGCCCGCGATACGAGCACCTCTTTTACAATATCTTCGCTCGGCTTCACGAAATTCCTGCCCACACAATTCTCTACCGCTCTTGTCATTATCTTCTGTGTAGACGCCCTCACTTCACCACCACTATCCACAACTTCTTTTTTACCATTTTTCTATTTTTTCTTTTCGCCTGTTTACCTCTAATCCAACCCCACCACGTTTATGCCCTTCACCTTACCCCTCATTCGCGCCGAAGTGGACCCTAGGTGCAAATAAATTTTGTGGAAAAAAATAAATTTGTGCCCCGCCAAAATTTGCGTCGCTGCCAAGCCACCAGAGTGCAGTGCTGACCCCTCCTCTAGGAAGCCGCTGAGCTGGGCAAGGGCTCCTTCAAGTATGCTTGGGTTTTGGACAAGCTCAAGGCCGAGCGTGAGCGTGGTATCACCATCGACATTGCCCTCTGGAAGTTCGAGACTCCCAAGTACTATGTCACCGTCATTGGTATGTTACTGTCGGCCCGTCCCGTCACATTCCCGCCAGCAATGCAGGACTGACCTTGCCGCCCCGCAGACGCTCCCGGTCACCGTGACTTCATCAAGAACATGATTACTGGTACCTCGCAGGCCGACTGCGCCATTCTCATCATTGCCGCTGGTACTGGTGAGTTCGAGGCTGGTATCTCCAAGGATGGCCAGACCCGTGAGCACGCTCTGCTCGCCTACACCCTGGGTGTGAAGCAGCTCATCGTCGCCATCAACAAGATGGACACCACCCAGTGGTCCGAGGCCCGTTATCAGGAAATCATCAAGGAGACCTCCTCATTCATCAAGAAGGTCGGCTACAACCCCAAGCAGGTCGCCTTCGTCCCCATCTCCGGTTTCAACGGCGACAACATGCTTACTGCCTCCACCAACTGCCCCTGGTACAAGGGCTGGGAGAAGGAGGGCAAGGGTGGCGCCAAGACCACCGGCAAGACTCTCCTCGAGGCCATCGATGCCATCCAGCCCCCTGTCCGTCCCACCGACAAGCCCCTCCGTCTGCCTCTCCAGGATGTCTACAAGATTGGTGGTATCGGAACTGTGCCTGTCGGCCGTATCGAGACTGGTACCCTCAAGCCCGGTATGGTCGTCACCTTCGCACCTGCTGGTGTCACCACTGAGGTCAAGTCCGTCGAGATGCACCACGAGCAGCTCACCGAGGGTCTCCCCGGTGACAATGTTGGTTTCAACGTGAAGAACGTTTCCGTCAAGGAAATCCGACGTGGAAACGTCGCTGGTGACTCCAAGAACGACCCCCCCTTCGGCTGCGAGTCGTTCACTGCCCAGGTCATCGTCCTCAACCACCCCGGCCAGGTCGGTGCTGGTTACGCCCCCGTCCTCGACTGCCACACCGCCCACATCGCCTGCAAGTTCTCTGAGCTGCTCGAGAAGATTGACCGACGTACCGGTAAGGCTGTTGAGGCCAGCCCCAAGTTCGTCAAGTCTGGTGATGCCGCCATCGTCAAGATGGTTCCCTCCAAGCCTATGTGCGTTGAGGCTTTCACCGACTACCCTCCCCTGGGCCGTTTCGCCGTCCGTGACATGCGTCAGACCGTCGCCGTCGGTGTCATCAAGGCCGTCGAGAAGAAGAAGGATGCCGGCAAGGTCACCAAGTCGGCTGCCAAGGCTGCCAAGAAATAAGTTATACCCTAATAACTTTCTTGTACCACACCTTGCGCGCGTTTTTCTCGCGACATGATCATGCCTTGACGAATTCCCTTTGCTTTGCACGATCTGATGGACGTATGACTACGGAAATGGCCATATGAGAAGAAGGGTTATGGGCTTTATGCGATGAATCTTCTCAGTGGTGCCTGTAGTAAGGAAATAGAGTCAATAGACCGTGATGTTCTGAAATGCTTTGCGCCTTCTTTGTATGTGGTGATCAACGTATCTATGTTGCTGGCGTATGATATCCGGGTGGGATGGAGGGCTGCAGCGCCACTTACCCACGCAAGCGCTTACAGTTGATTGATGTAAGAAGATGTCGTCACAAATATACATTGGTATTACAGTATCATGCTACGAGACGTCTATCAATATCATTCGACATGACTCATACAAAGGCTATGAAGTTCTGCGTTGGCCCCCAGAATATCCAGACCATATTGAGTTGGTCCTTGCGAAGTTGTGACAGCAAGCCAGGAATTCTGTCTGGAGCCCCTCCGGATCCTCCACCTCAGTCTCATTGTCTTGAATGGGCTCGAGGCTGACCTCGGCGCGGCGCCCGCCGCCCTGCCCGGCTTCGATCGACGTGTACGTCAGCTTCTGCCCCTCGTAGGGTATCGCCACGGAGCGGTGAAGCTCAAGGCCGACGAACTCATAAGTGGTGCTGACCATCTCGTCCTCGTCGTCCGGACTCCGGCGGCGCCCCCGGGACCCAGCCCCGATCGCTCCTGCTGCGGCCGACGGCTCGGGCCGGCTGAAGAGCCGCAGCGGGACGGGGAACTTCTGGCGTGGGGGCATCTCGAGCTTGCCGCGGGCGAGGTCGAGGCGCGCGTTGGACAGGAAGTCTGAGATGGGCTGCCAGTTGGCGAGGGCATCGGCGCCGCCGGCGGCCTCGAGGGCGGCGTGCCGCGTCTGCACGACGCGCAGGTCCGCGGGCGACGACGGCAGCATGACGTCCGAGACGTGCGACTCCGCGATGGCGCGCAGGCTCTCGACGCCCGTGATCTCCGTGTCGGTGGTCGCGAGCCGCAGCTCGAGCACGGGGGCTCCCGCGACCGGGTTGGGCGCGTCGTCCATCTCGTCCTCCGCGGCCGTGTTCTCGGCCGCGTTCTCGGCCTCAACCTCGGCCTCCTTCTTGGCCTTTCGCCCTGCTCGCCGCCTCGTCTTGCCCGCGGATAGGGACTTCGGCGGCGCCGTCTCGCCCGAGGTGGGGTTGGGGCTCGGCCAGAACCGGATGACGATGGTGGACGTGGTCTGAACTAGGTTGGATCCGGCGCCGTCTCTGGTCTCGAGCCTCGCGAGGTGGAGAGGGTGCGGCGTCACGGCGGAGAAGATGCGCGGGTGGTGGGCTGTGAGGAGATCGGGGAGAGGTGGTGGTAGAGCGTCTCGTTGATGAGCATGCAGTAAATGGCCGAAGTAAGCTCTAGTCGACGTCTGAAGGGTTTCTGCCCATTGGACATTTTGCGCGGGGGGTATGTCATCCGCAGATGCTTCCTGACTCTCATGGCCGCCTGGGCCGATCGGTAGTGGGAGATTCCGTAGAGGATACCCGACTTCACGAGTCTCGACCTCAGGTTTGGGATCGAGGTCGGATATCGGAGTTTCAGAAGGTAGTGGGAGGACGTAACGGGCCCATTCGCCCATTTTATCCTTCCAACTCCATTTATCCTTACTTGTCCGGTCCACGACGAAACGCCCGCTGCTTTGGTCCGGCAGAGTTTCGGCGTAGAGGTTTGTTGAGGCCCTTTCGGGCGCAAGGGCGGTCCAGAGGAGTCGGAAAACGATATGTCGCAGATCCTCGAGACACCGACTATCACGTGCCTTCAGTTCGATCCAGGTGACATGAAGCTGTAACTAGAGCGTATCAGCACACAGAGGCCAGGGAAAAGAGGGTTGGGGTATACTGACGCGCTTTTGTGTCCGGCTCTTCCTAATGTGGGTGTTGGTGATACGGCCGACCTCCTCTAGCAGTGCGTCGTCTAGGGACTTGGAAGGGAGGATGCTCAAGGGGATGGAGCTGCTCGTCACGCTCTTGAGAGTGTCGTGGAGATGTTTGAGTAGAACTTCGGCTTTGGGTTTGGTCGTCACCAGTCGCAATGACGTTGATTCTCGGAAGGCCTCGATTTTCTCGCCGGGCTCCAACCAGGTGTCGCCTAGCCGGGTCATGAAGCGTTGTGCGCCACCTGGAGCCAAGAGGAGTTTTAGTATGCAAGGTCAGAGCCAGGAAGAAAAGAGACCTGAGAGGAGTTGAGAGAGCGCTCACGCATTAAGAGGGTGAACTCCCAGTTCCGGAGCCTAACCCAGACCTCCCCTAAACCCGAACTGAGCTCTTGTATCGACAGTGCCCAGCACTCGCGCAGTATTCGGATAGCCAGCTTCTCCTTGTCGGTAGTGGAATCTGAAATATACCCATGAAGATTACGACCGGTTCCTTCTGCAATGCTGCCATCGCCGTTCAGGGGCGCCCATGGGCTTATACTCTTGATCCAATCGTACTCCTCTGGGACGCCACTTTCACCTGCGGATGGGGCCGACCCGGAATCTCCGGCGAGAGACTCGCGGTCTCGAACATGGGCTTCCTGCTTGAAATTTTCTATATAGTCCTTCAGCTGGCGCTTGAGGAAACCGTCGGTCAGGTCCTTTTGCAGTTTCCGAAACGCCTTCTCCGATAGCAAAGTCTCGGTCCGGGGCCGGAGCTCGTCGATGTTGGCGCGAGCCTCTTCGGGTGTAGCTGGTTCGGTTCGGGTGTCGAGCAAAGCTTCCATGTCTGTTGGTCCAGGTTCATCGCCGAGGATTACGGAAGCGAGTCGCTTCTTCCGGTACACGCTCTCTTTCATAACAAGAGCTTGAGCCGGCCTTCCGAGCATGTTGGTACCCAAACTCTCGGTCGCTTCAACGAGGACGCGGCCTTTGGCGTGGTGCTTCTTGGCTCTAGGCTTGCGTATCTTGAGTCTCTTGACTCTAAACGGGCGCCGGCGGTCCGGAGGCCGCTCGGCTCTGGTCACGGCATCGTTGCGGAGAATATCCGAGAACAGAGAATCGAAACGTTCTGAGCCTTCATCTTGGCCCTGGTCTTGATCCTGGTCTCGCTTTCGTGGCTGCTCCTCTGTTTCTTGTTGCGGCTGCTCTTGGTCGTTCGAAGGAGCAGTCGCGAAGCATCGTATACTCGGTATAGTCTGTCGCCGGCCGAAAGAGCGAGTTCCGGTTATTGGCGGAAGACGGTGGGAACTCTGGCTTGAGAGAAGAAGGCGCAATCTACATCTGAGGCAGACGGAGGCAGTAGAGAGATTTCTTGTGAACATCAAGAGCGGCTTGTTCTGTTGTTGTGAACGCCCGAGAACTGAGATAGAGAAGTCTTTTCCTCCCAATTAATATTGACTATGGCATAAAGTAGTTTTGATGTTTCTGGAAGCCCTTCTTAATTGTTAGATCGAACGGTAGATATATGTGTAGGTATCTATCTATAAGATATATAATATTTGCGCCGGGCAACTTTCCCTCTTGCTTTTTTACTTTTTCCATTTTTCTTTCTTTTTTTGGCCCTTCTATCTTGAGAATTTGGACTACCCAATCAGGCTAATTCCTTGCTGGGTACTTCTTAACCACTTGCGCATGTGCCTATGATTTAGCAACCCCGCTTACCCGACCGAGAAAAGTACCATCTTCATTTATCTATCTATCTACGAATCTACATAGTATAAGTACCTTATCAGTCCGATGCTATGCGAAGACGCGCTTGGTTCCGGTTCACATGCATGGAAACCGCGTCCGCCCTGATATAGTGATACTACGTAGCTCCCTATATACGTAAGCGTGCACTGGATAAAGAGACGACATAAACCAAGCAGACTTTCGTTGCCCATAAGCAGCCGCAGCCATGCCACCTCAGACTCAAAGGCGCAGGCGCACAGGCAACGTCGAGCCCGACGATTACGAGGACGAGTCCCGTAGACGCCAACCTCACGACTCGGACGATTCAGATGCGTCAGAGGGCGACCAGGACGACCATGTCGGTATGGATCGATCCGCCCGAGGCGACGAGGAGCAGCTGGTTAAGAAGCTCGTGCGATACGCTCTAGCATGTGAATACGCAAGGATTCCTATCCGGAGAGATGGCATTCGGGATAAAGGTGATTGATCATCGGCTGTCTAAACTTACGTCTCGCCGTCTTGCTGATTTTGGAATGCGCCAGTACTCGGAAATAATGCTAAGTCGTTCAAACGAGTATTCGACGGTGCCCAGAAACAATTACGCCAGGTCTTCGGCATGGAGATGTCCGAATTGCCTGTCAAGGAGAAGCGAACACTCAAGGAGAAGCAGAGTAAGATATCTATCCATTGTTTCCTGATGTCACTGCCATCGCATTAATTAACTCCGCTGACTGCTTTCACCAGAGGCGTCCGCCAGGAAAGCAACCCTCCAAGCACCTCAATCCTCACGGCCGTACATCCTGATCTCCGTCCTGCCTAGAGAATTCAAATCCCATGCCATCATTGGCCCGGCCAGGGCACCGAGCTCGCAAGAGGAAGCATCCTACATCGGGTTCTACACCATGATCATCTCCCTTATCGTACTGAGCGGCGGCGAACTGAGTGACATGAAGCTCAAGCGTCACCTCGGTCGGATGAACGCCAGCCAGAACCTCCCTATGGATAAGACGGACAATGTCTTGCAGAAGCTAGTCAGACAGGGCTACCTCGACAAGGTAGTAGCCAAGTCGGATGGGGACGAAGACACGGTAACCTGGTGTGTCGGCCCGCGCGGCAAGGTTGAAGTTCCGCCGCAGAGCATCGCGGCATTCGCCACGGAGATTTGGGGTGAACTGCCAGATGACTTCAACAAGAAACTGCAGAAAAGTCTGGGTCTGCAGGACGCTCCTCAGGCCCAGGCGGAAGACGGTGGCGCTGAAGAATGAGGACGACATCTGGAGGAGTGACGAATGGTGTCGTGGCTTGAGAAAGGGAATGGGGACACGATGGATATGGCGTTGGCTGTTTCGTGCTGGACTACTGATACCACAACATCAGAAAATGCCGGGGAGTAGGCATGACTGGCTGATCTGACGTTTACCCAGGGTTGAATTCGTATCCGTATAGCACTCGCAACGCTAGATGAATTGCGAGACTCCTCTTCTGGTTCTCGCGAACCGCGTCCGCCCCAAGGTGATTCTACGCGTTTCTCGAAAACCCGTGGTTCGTTTTGTCTGACACTAGCATCCACTGTGCTCGAGGATTGAGCTATCTTCAGTTTCCATGCACAGATCTCGATATGGGCTCGTCTCCCTCTCGCGGGGGCGGGGGCCCACAAGGTTGAATCATCTTTCGGATGAGCTGGGCGCGAACCTTCGCAGCGGGTTCATTCTGCGCAAGGGATATGTAGGCTAGATGGGGGGGATGACCGACGATGCTCGAATACGTGTCGCGGGCGATGTTGGTCCTCCATTCCCACGAAGTCGTGTCCGGGTGACCGGTTCCGACGTATTTGGCCTGTAGCCGTTCAAGTTCTTGCTGGGTGCGCAACTTGTCCGCCTATGTCGATGTCGACGTGTTAGCCACTTAAGCATTGCGAGAAGACAATAACAACAACGACGACGACAATGATAACCACGGTAGCCATGAAAATAGATTACGCAGTGGTTCTTTGGGGCACTTACCATTTTCGCGCGTGTGGGTTCGTAAGGGCCGAGTTCTTGACGTGACTTTAACAACGGGGGAAGGATGAAGTCGCAATATGCTTGAAAATCCGCGTGATCAGTTAAGGTCGGCGAGGTATGATAAAATTGGTGCTCGACAGTTGGTTAGCAAGAGCTTGGGCCCCGTTCCCACTGAGCGCTTACGTACAGGACTACCTAAGGCAAGGTACAGAGTACATGCAGCCCGCACGATACGGACACAACCTTAACGCTTCCGGCCCCTGTATGGAGTAGCCCAGACACCCACTCTAACTACATGGATCTGCAGTATTATCTTAAATCTTAACATCACATCCTATTGCCTTTGTTAAACGCATAAGTCAACGACGGTTACAAATAAGGTTCCCAGGGAGAAAACGGGAGGAAAAACAGAGAAAAGAGAAGGGGAGGGAGAAGAAAAGCAGGCCGCTGACGATTCAAGGGGAATTAAGCAATCTTGATTTTCCTCGACTGAAGCTCCCGCCTAGACCTGAACAGTCGTCGCGATAATCAGTTTTGGGCATCTTACGCTAGGAGTGGGTTACGCCTGAGGTGCTCCATCGTGACCATCGTTGGCGGGCGTAAAGGTTGCGGGACCAGGATCGGAACTAGGCGGCAACCAGATACCTACCTAGGTACCGAGATAAACGGGCGAAAGCGTCGTAGACAGCACGATGCTGGAAGCATGGGATGAGGTTCTCAACCTCAACAAGGAACGTCAACGATGTGCCGACGATCTGGAAAAAATCAAGGCGGCTTGCGCCAGGGACCATGCCAAGCAGCACGTTTCACAATGTCCGGAATGCTGGGACAGGTTGGTGAATCGAATGAGAGATCGGTATCTGAATTGTGCTACAAAAGAATGGTTTTCCGGAAGACGACTATTCCTTCAGGAGCTGGATACCATGTTCTCAAAGGCTCGGGCCGGGAGTCTGGACTTCAAGATCATCGAGCAACGCATACATGACGAGAAGAAAGAGTGGTACCGTGACAAGGTTAGAAACATGGGCCTGCATTCCGCAACCAAGAGTCCATCCGAAGCGAAGCTCTTACAACAGAAGCTGGATGACCGGGAGATGCCGACAGAAGAGCTTGCTTCGGAGTTGAGAGGAGCGATCAGTGACGACGCCCTTCCCGAAGAAGCAGCCTTCGACAATTTCTTGAACCGGTTAAAGGACGCGGAAACAACGCAGGCGCGGAATGACGTCTACATCGATACTCTCTTTCAACCAAGCCGGGATCCGGAGAAGGCGGCAATGTACCAGAGATATATGGAGATGATCCGGGGCGGGGTCGCCGTCCAGTATGTGGTGGATGTGATGCTTCGCGACCGGCGGTGGGCTCAAAGCAACGAGGAGCAGAAGCAAAGACTACAGGGGAAGCTGGAGGAGCTCAAGAGGGCAAAGGCAGCCCATGAACTAAGCCTGGCCAAGAAGCAAAAAGCCCGACAAGACAAGGCCGCAGCTGCCGCCGCCTCGGATAGCCAGTATGATCTCCCCCCGTGTTCGGTTTGCTCCAAGGCCATAGATGCGCAGGACTTTCTGGCTTGCCCATTATGCCACCTACTGGGAGAGCAGTACGGGCTCGGAAATGGACCCGTTCTGTATTGCTCGGAGACATGTCGCGAAGACAACTACGTACGTCCCATTTTGCATTCCAGGCCTCCGTTGATCGCACTCTGACCGGAACCATAGGAATCGCATAGGAAAGCAGCGCATAACTGCGCTGCAGGCCAAACCTGTATGGATCTACACGACACTGACGTGGAAATGGACGAGGCCCGGCGGATCCCCGTGTTTTGTCGAGAGTGCGTCGCGGGGCTAAAGCTGCCGTCCGTCTTTTGCTCTCCACGCTGTTATGATGCTAACTTCCAATATCACCGAGATGGGGTCCATGTTCCGGAAAGGAAGAAGGCACGGGTTGAGGTGGACGATGAGAGCCAGCTTGAATATGCCTCGGAGGACAAAGCGCACTACCGGGCCAGAAAGATAGAGGAGCACCTGGTCACTCTAGGTGATGCGGTGGAAGAGTACCAGCAGAGAACGGGAGCTACCGTGTCATAGGGACGACCGGATACCTATAATTAGCCACCAAATAATCATGCGCACCCTCGTAATAAGAATCGTCTATACGTTGCTACCCGCCGGAGTCGCTTCCTGCTACATTGGACCGGAGGCAGTTTCAAAATCAGTTGAGAAATGAATCAGCCACCATACTCGCTCACAAAAGGGGGATCTGTTAAAGTCGGTGCATGAGGAGAACAAATATCGCGGACAACCACCGAAGGGTGCTATAATATCCCGATACCCGACTAGATTTTCGGGGGTTCAACAGACCATTGGAGCTAGGCGAGCGTATTTTTATCACCGTTCCATTGCAGTCGGTCATCGGAGCCGATGGGTTTATTCCCGAGCTTTATGGTGGTACCTTTATCTCATATAAACAAATACACAAGTAGACAGGTACCACCTATCTGGGCTCAACGCGGTATCGCGGGCGGAATTAGCCATTGGTTGCATCATCCTTTTTTTCTGCTCCTCTCCAGCTACCTACTCACCATATAGGGCCCGAAGCCGCATTTCTCGAACATTTCTTTGCAGATATATCTTTTACCCGCCAAGTCGACGACATAGAATCCATCCATCATTATGTCCATCGTCTCGGCCCTCAAGGGCGACTTACCGCAACAAGCCCGGTCGCTGGTGAGTAGCTGTACTGGCGCCCACCTCTAAGCTTGAGAGAAACACTTCGGAACTGCCGGGTCGAGCAAGATATTGCGCCCAGCGCTCGAACCCCTCGTGCCGCACGCATGCGGGCGCACACTGGCAGTTCGCTCCGTAGCACATGACTGACCTTATTTTCTGGTATAGTACAGACAATTGTTGCGGACGGGCGAGAACTTCCAATCCTACAACTTCAGAGAGTACGCGAAGCGGCGGACGAGAGATGCCTTCCGGGAAAACAAGAACGTCGAAGATCCCAGGCAGATACAAGATCTGATACAGAAAGGGCTGAAGGAGCTGCAGATGATGAAGGTACGCGGTAGCGAGGCGTGAACTGCGACCGGGCGCAGCGGCGCATATGCACCGTCGATATAATATGCTATGCGTGTTCGAACGTGACGTTGGCTGACAACCGGATTCTTCAGCGCCAAACCGTCGTCAGTCAGTTCTATCAGTTGGATCGGTTAGTGGTAGAGGGGGGCATGTCGGTAGGTTCTGGCATTGATTCGGTCTAGCCGGTTGGCACTTTTCTAACACAGGCGCTACTAGGGTAAGGAGAGGGGGGAGTCTGGACAGATCTCGAGACAGAAAGATACAGGGTAAGGGATATTTCATGCCTTCCCCACTGGAGTCGATGCAGCAGCGATGCTGATGCCGAGCAGATGGGATTGAAACGACATATCCGGAGACACCAGCGATCATCCAGAGGCCCAGCGCTCGTCTACTCAACGTTCCACATGAACCACCCCAGGCCACTTGGTCTCCCCCGTTCCTACTTGGACTACGTAGATGAACTGGCTATTGTACTATAAGACGGAGTGTACATAGCGGCATTCTATTGTGTTGACGTCGAGATATAGCGACATCGTTTTGTTTGGAGACAGGAGAGCTTGGAACGACCGAAAAGAGGAACCGTGCTGAAATCAAGAAGTAACGTAACCTACACTTGTATGTGCCTGTAACTGACGACAGCCCTAAGGGATATGACGGGCGCAACGGGGCACGTTAGAACATTAATACCAATATACCTGCACCTATTCAGTTGTATAATAAATGCATTATGTTACTTTGTACGAAGTACTAAGGCGTATGTATGTGTGCAAGCTTAAGCTGGTACAAACCTCACCGTACGCCAGTGACAGTTAATGTGCTCCGTGCACCTACCTATGTAAGGTACATAGTTAGTTATTATTAGCGGGCCAAGCGGGCCAGAGACTTTTACCGTTTTGTACGGTAATATGATACGTACAGCAGCTGTATTAAGTGCAGGCACGTGACTTAGCAATGTTACCGTATAGAGTCTTAATGCAACACTGTGATATCCACGCTGGCCCGTCCGGACAGCGCCGTTTCTGGTGATTCGCAATTCGCATTGGCGCGACTCTACAATCGACGGTTGAATCGATACACAGCCAAGAGAAAAAGATTGTACAGACCTAAGTAATCAAGATACAGGCCCGTTCTTTTGGGTCGCTTGACTACTTGGGGATCAGGGTTCTACTAATATTGTTTATGGATGTTTGTTGTACGTACCTATGTTTGCTGAAAGCTGAAGCCTCCGTCGACCTGGTCGCTGGCCCTCGAGTATCGAATCAGCCTCCATTTCTCGAAGAAATCTCTAGCCGAGATCCTGTATAAGTGCGCAGCTGCTAGAAGGGGCTTATACCGCGAGGTAATACGACTTGTGAATTTCGAACCTAGCTTCTCAACATGGTTCCACCTGTACGGAGACCTTTATATCTCCTCAGTCATGCTTTAATCAACTAACGCAACGTCTTCTGCTTATAGTTGCGGGCGACCACTACCCAGACGCGGCGTGGCAACCGTAGTGGATACGTCGAGCACGACGACTTCGAAGGTATACGACTACTCGCGCAAGTCTACGGAAGCTGCTTGAGTCCTGGTTCTAATTCAATGTGCACCTCAGGTCTGCCTGTGCGACAATGGAGGCAAGAGTGGGTGAGCATCGTGCCACCTCCGCCACCCGACACGACCCAGAAGAACGACATCTGGGCTATCGAGTTGCCGCACGGCATGCCAAAAGACGCCAATCTACTACCTCAGCACACGCAAGACCTCTTAAGGGCCGCGCGTTCCGGAAGACTCTACAAGCGGCCTTTGCCCGCCGAGGAGGAAGAGGCTGACGTCGATGCTGCGCTGCCGGAGAAGCCAGAAAAGAAAGAGGAGGAGCCGAGCACAAAGGGGTTTCAGGTCAAAGTATGGAAGCAGGTTCCCCGTAACGCCGAAGGCCCAACCGTCTCCCACCTGGCTAAGAGACGGAAGGGGACTGTCACGGTCTCGTCCAATCTCCCGGTCGCGTCTGGCCCTATCGTCACAAAAGCCACGGTCCGCCGCATAGATGCCGCCGGCAATGCGTACGTGCAAGAGATCACACTGCAGGAGGGCCAGCCAGTTGACGGGGAGATCATCTCCACTACCATTGTTCCTGCTACCAATACCGGCGCAAACGTGGAGGGAAGCGTAGCTGCTACTCCCGTCCGAAGACGGCCACCGCCACCTAAAAGGAAGGCGAAGGGTCCTGGCAGAGGCCGCAGGAAGAAGCTGCCCCTGCCGCTAAATGCGCGACCCGATGGTTCAGCTCCTGCGGCAAACGGTGATATAAATGGGGACAAACCGGAGGACATCCGGACAGCCGTGAGTGCTATCAATTCTCTCTGCCGCCTTTCGCTTGCTGACCCGGACAGAATATCAAACTTGAAGGCGATAATGACGAAACGAAAACTCAGGATAGCGAAATGGCTGACGATGATGACGGTGACGACGGGGAGGAGGATGGCGACGAAGGCGAAGAGGGTGATGAAGGTGACGATGAGGATGGCGATGTTCCCGATAGTGAAAATAGAGAGTCGACAGGGACCGAGAGCGAGAATAAACCTAATCAGCCGATAGGCGCGACGCTTACGATCGATCAACCGGGGCCGTCCGTCTCGGATGGCGCCCCTGCCGGTGTTCCAGCGGCTGGACCATCAACACTTCCAATGGGTTCTTCGCCATTATCGAACACGACCCTTCCTTCAGCCCCTGCACTACAACCATTCCCCCTTCACATCGAAACAAGCCCCCTCGAGTATGTCGTCCAAGATCAGCCCTTGGATGCCACCCCCACGAATGTAGGACTTGTTGCTTTCAAAACAGATTCAACGTCAATGGAGACACTCCCCTCGGCTGACCCTGTACGTCCCGTTGCGGAGCAAGCCGCTGTTGTCGACGCGCATGCTGCGGTCGATGTAGGGATGACAGATCTCACAACCGACACCATCCCTAACGCTACTGAGCGGACGGGAGCGGAAGTCACGGCATGTCCACGCGACGCTGTAACTGTGGGAGATACCCTGGATGCGAACCAGCCACCAGTGCCTTGTGACCCGCTCGTGCAAGCTGTGGAATCTGTGGACGTAGCAAATGCACCGCAGAGTGACACAATTGAAGAACAGGTAGCGAGCGGCCCGGAGAGTTCGATTGCAGAGCAGGCCATGGCTGAGCCCGTCGCTGAGCCAGGTGTCGAGTCTGTTGCAGACCCAATACCCGCGCCGGTACCTAGCGTGGAGATGGACGGGGTCACTTCGTCTCAGGAGGCGGCACCTCGATATGGGGATATTCTTGCCGCCACTGGCACTGCGCCAGCATCAGAGTCAGCCCCGGCTCCCATAGACACCCACACAGATCCAGCGGTGCAGCGAGCAGCGGAGGAACCCGAGCCGGAAAGCCCTGATTTATTTAGTGGACTAGAAGCCGCGTTAAACCAACAAGGTGACTCAAAAGAGCCATCAGCTAGGGATCCCGCGGCTGCTCTTTCCGTGAGCGAAAACGCGGGCATCCCGAGCCTTGCGGCCGAGACTGCCATAGAGCCCGAGGCCGAAGCGCAAGCAGTAGAGAAGGCCGAGGGCGCTTAAGGGAAACGCTGTCAGAGGGATGGAAGTTTGTGATATGGGCGCATACGTGGGTGCGAAATGTGAATATGTCACTCGTACACTCTAGTGCTGGCGATTTGTGCCTGGTGTTCCTGTGCGATCCCTGTATGAACGGGAAATCTATCGGACCCGCTCGTGTCAACATATATTGTGTCAAGCTATGGGATCTAGTATATTTGTATAGTCCTGGTGATGTCTGTTTTTAACTGTGTGAAAATAAAACCCAAGTATCCCGCAAGTACCGCGTCAGCCTACCTTCAATCCCCGTTCACGGTCAAACTTCCCTGCCTCCTCGTTCGTGTTCGCAGCCTTGAATCGCGCGTGTCAAGCAGACCGAAAGGCACATCAGTCCGCTGACCATTGGCTCAGACCCTCTCTGGACGTCGAAGGGGTCGGAAATTCCAGCGTCTTTGGCGGCTAGCGTGACGACGGCTTCCTTCACCATATCGACACCGAGAGTCAAAATGACGTTCGATGATATAGCGCATTATCAGAAACGGCCTGGATGGAATGGGCTCAAACCCCACGCATCCGGTAGCGTAAAACCACGGTTATAGTTTCATAGTCGGCGCTAGAAAGGACGGCTATATGCCCAACTTGGAATGTAGCGACCGTCGAATCCAGGTAGCATACCTATTGTCCCAAGTAAATACTGGTGTCCCAGCTTGAGAGAGCGAATGGCCTTAGATGGCGTAGTTGCCTGTCACTGAGTTGAACAGGAATCGTTAACCTCGATGTTACGGTAAGACCATTCGAATTAACACCTGCCGAGAACGTTGCATACATACTTTACCACGGTGGCTATCACCCGTCAACCTGCATCGATGGTGAGTGCTCCCAGCCAGTCATTCTTCCAATGAGTAACCATCGAGGTCCTCTAAATCAAGATATACCGCACGCCATCTTTTCCCCTTTTTACGGTACAGTATATATGCTTATATGATAATAGTAATATCGAAGCAGTCGCTGAGGAACGTAATGTTGCCAGCGCCCAGCCAGCCAATTAGTCCTGGTTTCCTGCATTAGGCCAGCCCCGCTCTCCACAGCAGGGATGACTACCAACCCGGTGTAAACATTCCCCCGAGATTCACAACTCCAAGCAATACCGACATCTCCGTCCGTACGTACTGAAAAAAACGCATGACAATCCGAGGATGGGCCGGTCTCAAAGCTTGCACGATGTTGCTTCTACGACACTCAAGAGACTTATTACGAAGTCACAGGTAGCTGTCAGCTCAGTACTGGAGGGGCGGTGCGGTCTAACACAGTATGTTCATGAAATCTAACTGCTGATACGCTTCTCATCCGAATACAAACGATACCAATCTCACGACCTTCCCGGGTATTGGGACCTGTAAAGACGCCAAAACTCCGCCGCATGCTCGAATCTAACCAGTACCTTTGAACTCCCGGGGGGCGGGATCTTTCCCAAGCCCCATGCAACTAAACCATGCATATATGCCTTCCATTTATCAGCCAGCCCGATCTCGTTGTTAATATCATGCAACTTGTACCGGAAAGTGCTGGTTCTGTTCGTTCTCCACCCTCTTCAAAGCTTCAGAAAGCTTCTTATCATCTTCCTCCTGTTTCCGTGCCTGGGCTTGGAGGAATTGCGCATATCGGGATTGCTTGTTGTGAATGCCGCACTCCGTCTTCCCTTGGCCCCTCCAACGGCCCGCTCTCTCATCCTCCGCGGCTCCTACGGGGCTGGTCGAGTGCCAGTCACCCACCGACTTGTATCCACGGTCCAAGAGGTCGTTATACGGCACGTTGTGCTCCGCGATGTACGTCTTGACCTGATGGAAGTTCCAATCAACCAGGGGGTTGATCTTGATTATACCCCTTTCATCGTCCACTTCGATGAAAGATATCTTATCCCTCTCGCCTCCCTGTGACCGCCTACGTCCCGTCAGGACGGCAGCTACGTTGAGCTCGCTGTACGCTCTCTGTTGCGGCTCGACCTTCGCGATCCAGTCGTACAGCTCCGGTGCGGTTTCGTACAGCTTCTCGCCATACCTCTCTTCAAATTCCGCCGCCGTGTTGGCACCATTCGGGCGGTACGTGTGGATGCGGACATTAGGATACTTCCTCTTGACCCGGTCAACCAGGTCTAATGTCTCTTGGAAGTGATATAACGTGTCCAGGAATATGATATCAGGGTTCTGAGAATCGGCAGATTCTGACTGAATCTTCGAGAGCATGTCGAGGGTGACCAGTCCCGTCAGACCGAAAGCGGTTGACTGGTATAGGTTGGGAAAGAGGATCTTGACGAAGCGCAGTCTGTCGACAGCATCCATCTTCTCTAATTGTTCGTTGAGATGTCTGATGTGTGGCTTGCTGAGGATTATTTGAGGCAGTGCGCTGGTGGAGCTGGCCGTGGATGATGCAGCCGATGCATAGCCTGACTCAACATCGTTCACTTGGTGTACCTTGGAGTCACTGACCGCCCGGATGACGGGTGAGCTTGCCGCAGATGATGCCCCCGTGGACGTGGACGAGCTCATGGCGGGCAGGGGTATACTGTGAGGCGGGGTGATGTGGTATAGATATCGCTACGAGTGTCACGCTTGACGTGGGGGGTGAATATTTTTCAGGGCCTTTCCTTGAGAACGCAGATGGATGAGGAGTCTAGTTGACGATTGGTGTGCAGGGAGGCAAAGCAGAGCAAGCGGCAGAAAGCAGAGTAGTGTGGGAGAATATGGAAGAGAAGGATGTCTAGGGAAGATGAGAACTGGCGAGTATTTAGGCCGCGGAGAAGGTCTATTGCGTGCTCATGTTCTATTATAGTGAGTGTTTTCAACGTCCTACGCTCCGCTTTGGTTTCTACGCAGGCATTGACTATTATGGCTGGTTTACTAATTCAAGTCTGACTGACGGCATAAATCGGACACAGCACTCATCGACAACGACATGCGGCCCTCGGGCACCCCTCCACTGGATCGCTTTGTAAGCTACCTAGGTAGTTACCGGGAAGCAACCCGTCGAATCGGCTGGGGTGCTATACGAATGCAGCTACATGATGATGGGTGAGCCCTGTGAAGAAGAAGTCCATAGTTGATTGCGGGTCTTTAGAATCAGAAAGCGTCTCAAAATTTTGGCAAGCCGATCACGACATCCGCGCTAATACAAACGCAATTCCCCCAGGGGTACGGTGATTGGACGTGATGATCGATCTGGATTTCTTTCTTACATTTACACATGTTCTGATACTTTGACGGGACCGAAATCCGACTACATAGCCGCTCTCGATTGCATCTCAAAATATGTAACAATGACATTTCCGTGCCTTTGACTACATCGGTAGAAATCTACATACCTTATTTTGGACTTCTGTCCTGATCCAACGTCACATACCTTTGCCGTGCCTCTCTGCGGCCCCACCGGTGGCGGTTTACGTCCGTCCTCGATCAGGGAGATGGCTTACATATGTAGGTATATCTAATCATCGGCAGACTTCCTTTAAACGCTCAGATGCACAGCTGTGATGATGTCAGTTGCTGGCATAAGTAACATGCGCAAGAATATTAAGAATGATGTTATCTGTAGTGCGGAACGCGTGCTATTCGGGCTCGTGACCACGCAGAGGCACGAAATTATCCACACCAAGCACGCAATGAACCTGCATCTGAAGTCGTGCTACGTGCATGCATATAAATGTCCCTTCGGTTATACTCTCTCGAATTACCCCGGAAGACACTCAAGAGTAAATGCGGTGCCAGAATCTGATGCCGTTCAAGAAGAGCGTGTTGCCCTATTGTTTCTATATCGCGCTTCCTTCATAGTTGAGCTTCTGCCATGGGCCTTGGGAATCCGTTCGTTCGGATATTATGCAAAACAAGCGATCAGATAGCCAGGATAGGGTGGGAAACAGTGTTCGTTGGTGAGCTTTCCAAGCTGTTGGCTTAATGCTGATTATTATATCTAGGTAAATAGGTACCGGTAGGAGACTCCCCGGACTGGAGGGGCCGCGCGGATAAAGGCAGGCAGAGTCCTACTCGGCTTCCGATGGCTTGTTACTAGAGGTTTGTTTGTCCAGGGGGTCGATGTCGCAATTTTTAAACTTGATGGCGTTCACTCTTTACGGTTGTCGGGTTGTAACAGCCTTGGTTGAGCTCGCTGGCTGTTGAGGGTTGCGAGGAGATGACGGGAGGTTATTCGGTTGTCGGTATAAGGTTGTGGGGGACAAGGGTGAGCCGCCAAAAGAGGGTTGTCGGTGCCCGAGATCCGCGTGCAATGCAAGGGCTCGCAACAATAACCCACGCGAGGGCTGGGTTACCATGGGCTTGGCTCTAGATCTTGCATGAAGACGCGTCTGGACCCTTGAGCTCGGGCACCGGAGCAGTCCTTTCCCGCGTGAACCCGCTGGCGGATGCCACCAAAATGCTGGGTTAATTGGGCGCGAATGGCGTCATACTACATGGTAATGGCATCTAAACATCCAGTCACGTGTCAGTCTTGGCCGGAGTGATGGTAAAATCTCGGATTTACAATCGTGGTTGATCCGTGGCCTTGGCGGAATGTCCCCGTTTTCTCACGTGACATGACATCAAGAGCGGGGACTTGGTAAGCAAGGTGTCTGACAGCTGGCAGAGCGAGTAAGCCTTTGAAGTCGAAGTATATACTGCAGTTACACAATAAGTTAAAGCCTCTGCCCCCGTGCCCAATGTACACAACCCAGCCTGTCGGTGCTGGTTATGTGCATTGGATACGTCCGTGGGTGAGCTAATACAAAACCGGCTGAGAGAGGCCAACTGAAGCTAGTGACATACCATACCCGCCCAGTCCGCTGGTGCTCAGTGCCTAGAAAGGGATTTGGCATTTGGGAATTGGGGAATAACCGGGATTTGATGTAATCACCCCGCGTTGCAGCCCTCGTCGCCCAAATTCCACATCACCATCACGGCCTCTTTGACAGACACGACGACAGGAGGTTCCGACACTCTGAAGCAATCCGGCTGGTCGTTCTTTTTCTTCAGGTCGTTCGTTGCAATTAGGACCTATTTATACGTGTCACCATCCCAAACTAGGGTTGATCGACACTCTGCGCGCATCCATCCAAGTCGCTCGCCTAGATTCGTACCGACTGCAAGGCGCCAACTACGCGACCACGTATATATATATGTACACATATATACTTATCTAGCATATATACGCGTATACGCACGACCGCACGCAGGTATTTATAAAACTAGACGTAAGAAAGAGAGAGCGCACCTATCTGGGGTCACATCACACCATAGCCGACCTTAAGTCATGGCTGTTGAGAAAGGCTCTACAAAGCAGACTTTGGGTCGCCCACAGCTGTCCTCGTCCATGAGGTCAAGCTCATACCTCAAAGAGCATCAGCAATATCGGCCCCCGAAGCAGTTCGACGCCCACTACGGCATCGACACCGTTGTCGAAGATCTGCAAAGCGCGCGAGTATCGCCTCCCAAGCCCTTTACGCCTTTCAGTGGCGTGCCCTCCAAGGATGAGCCTCCTCGCATTGTCGAAGGCGTTAGTCACGACTTCACGCACCCAAACTGCGCACCTTCTCGAGGCGCCAAGACCAATCGTCTTATTGCGACCTTGATTTACAAATCCCGCACGGCCGGGGCTGCCCATGCCACACCTAACCTCCGACATGGCTCATCCGATTCTGATATCCCTGCCAACTTCGCGCCTACAACCGATATAAAATCTTTCCCCCTCGAGCCACCTACCACCGGCGACCCTGAGCCGCTAGACAATTTGTACGGCTCTTACATCTCGCCGCTCTGCATCAGTTCTTTCCTCCATCTCATGTCTACGTTCCCGCTACCATCGGGTGGTGACGCGATCACTTCCGCCCATCGCTGTCTTGACGATCCGCAGCACCCGCTCGTCGTAGAGTTAACGCTGTCTCCCGCCCCGTCGCCGGATTACCTGTCCCTCGCAGACCTCCGAAAGCATGAGCTTATCTACCGCTTCGAGCGCGAGTGGAATGTCGATGTGATCCTACAGCCAGATACGCTCTGGCGACGCTATCCTCGACTCATCGCCTTCGATATGGACAGCACGCTGATCACCCAGGAGGTAATTGATCTGCTTGCAGCCACCATTACGGATCCGCCGGACCTGGCTGCCAGAGTCGCTGATATCACCCACCGGGCCATGGTGGGAGAGCTGGAGTTCGACGCGGCGTTCCGCGAACGGGTGGCATTGCTGAAGGGCTTGCCAGCGACCTTCTTCGAGCAGCTACGGCCCGTGTTGGATGTGACCAAGGGGGTCCCGCAGCTGCTGAGGGCTTTGAAGAGACTAGGCGTCAAGACGGCGGTACTCTCGGGGGGTTTCTTACCGCTGACGAGCTGGCTGGCTCAGGAGTTAGGGATCGATTATGCCCACGCCAATGAGGTTATCGTTGATGATTCGGGCCGGCTGACTGGCGAAGTCAAGGGGACGATCGTGGGCAAGGAGAGGAAGCGAGAATTGCTCCTCGAGATCGCCAAGACAGAAGGCGTGTCATTGGAACAGGTAGTGGCCGTCGGCGATGGCGCTAATGACTTGCTCATGCTAGGTACCGCGGGCCTGGGTGTGGCATGGAACGCGAAGCCGAGGGTGCAGATGGAAGCGAGCGCGAGGCTCAACGGCGAGTCGCTCCTCGACTTGTTGTACCTGTTCGGGTTCACTAGCGAGGATGTAGACACGCTCGCTGCGTGAGTTGCGACGTAGGTACCTAGGTAGGTTAGGCAGAGGAGACCCGTATCTTACGATTACGACGCATGAATTAGGTTATACCGAGCTTAGGTTTGGGAGAACGGCCTGACTTTCCTAGACTTAGCATGGAAGATGACTAGGCGTACTAGGTATGCTTCAGGTGGCTTTGCTGTCTCGATGCACTGGTAGCGCGCGAAGTGCTCCGCCGAGACACGCCCGGGTTCTCGTAGGTAGCATCGTGCAAAAAAATGCCGCAAACCCATTGGTGATTGCCGTGAGCTTGATCTCAAATTCGGAATTGGTTCAAGAGTAAACCAAACGCAAGGTCGATGGCCGTTTGCCACCGAACATCAACTTGAAATATGAACATCCTGCAAGCTCCGCCCTCCGCTTACCCTACTCTTCTTTCCACCAGTGAAACCTATAACTAGCAACGGCGCAGCCATTCTTGTTGGCGTAAATACCCAGTATGATTCCACCATTCCTGAGCCCGCGCATTAACGGCGTGTGAGATGAGTCATGAATGCGTCTTTTCCTTAATGGAGAAGGCTCATGGCTCACCATCACAACGGGCTTGAGGGGCTAGACCGGGCAATTTTGTACCTTTCTCTTCAGGCGTCCTCCCGAATGTAGCATAAGCACACCAGACAGTACGTGGAAGAACAAATCAACCAACTCCTAAGCTTCCGTAGAATGGAAATTACAGATGCATCGCTCACACGTACACCACTTATGCGTGTGGCCCATGTTTGAGAATGGGCAAAGGGGGGAGATTACTAATGATGGAGAGATCCTGGAGGAAGGCGTGCTCAAGATGAGTACGTATCGCAATGCTTTGCATTCCTAGTTTTGGATAGGCAAGAGGAGACACAAAAAAAAGCAAGGGCGCCACACAGGAACGGAAGACGAAAAGGAAATGCCTCAATGCCAGGTCCGGGTTATGTACAAGCAGGCGGAATGCCAATGCCGCGTCCCCTAATGCTTCATCCCGAGTGCCGTCGTATTCCAACAAAGATCCGCCGTCCTGTCTAGTAGCCGTCCTTGCCCCACTTGTTGTACTTGTCGTGCAGGCGCTGCGTATCTCGTCAGTACGTGTTAAGAGAGGGCACCGAGACTGAGGGGTCCGATTTTCACCACCGCCTTCACAGACCTTTGGCAGGTTGACGTCGGGGATGACGACGACGTTGACGGCGCTCGGGGCGTCCTTGGGAGCCTGGTTGGGGTCGCCACCAGGATGGTACTTGTACTTGCCCTCGGCCGAGTTAGTCTCCCAAGGCATGCTGGCGTTGCTCATGCCGACGCGGGACTCCGAGGTGGAGGAGGTGGGGGATCGGCCTTTTGTCTCGTCAGTTAAACTGTCTTACCCGGCGTGATGACGGACGAGAGGAGGATGGCGGGACGAACCGAAGTAGAGGCCGGCGCCGCCGAAAGTCAAGACCATGATGCCTCCCAGAATCTACGTAGAAGAGCAGGCGAGTAAGTCAGCATTCCAGCCACCAACCACAAATCCATGAGAAACGGGGGCGGGGTGGAGGGTTGTAGAGAGAAGATTATGACGCACCGCCAGCTCCGGGTTGCGCTTGGACTCATTCTTCAGGGCCGGGTCGGCGGCTAGGCGACGGGCGGAGGTGGTGAATGCTCTTCGTGCGATGATAGAAGCCATGATTGTTGCGGACGGGTGGAGATTGGGGAAGGTGGTTACTGATCGAATTTGTATATATCGATCCAGGCTCTGTTTGTTCTTCTCGGGACTCTCAATCTGGAGGCACGAAAGTTGGGCCCAAGCTCCGGCCCCACATGCCTTCGAGCATATCACGTCATTGGTCAATTGGCTTCGAAGTCGTTCGATTGATGGGCATCATCGGTACGAAATACAGAGTTACCTGGCAGTGCAGCTGTGACGCAGGTGGGTGGCAGGTGCGCTATTGCTTATATAAGGACCTTACTCTTCGTAGGGCTGCATACATGTTTGGCTGGCTGGCTGGGTAGTAAGTACTGTATTATCTACATACAGTAGGTAGTTCATGAAGTAAATCCAATCGTGGAAGCAGATGGGCCCCTCCCGGCCCCCCTTTTACTGTACTGTACTGCACTATTATGATGAACAGAGTTCCGCTCTCCCTTGTCCTTCCTGCCATCACCACCAACGCTGCGGCCGGTGCAATTAATCGATCTTTTATTTTCGTCTCACCGGATCAATCGTCGCCTGCCTGCCACCATGGATTGAAGCCAAAACTGACAGCGAGCCAGAGCCGACGTGGCCCCCCCCCCTTCCGGGACCTTTTCCACCTAACTTATAAGTATTCATGTTGGACAAGACATGTCCTACTGCATCTACCAAGGTTACCCTGCTGTGCAGAGACGACTGGAACAAAACCAAAGTTGACCTCTTCTGGGCATGTCTACTCAACTTAAGAACCAGACGAGGTATCTAACTTGAACTAAAACTATTTTCAGTCGCTCTCTTCAAACACGAACATTCAGTCCCTCCCTCGCTCTAAACGTAGTCCGTCTCCTCGGCTCACTAAGCTTCGAAACTCATCGCTCTCTTTCTGTTTCTCCGAATCGCATTCTCTCGCCTATTCCCCAACTTTGCTACCAAGCCCCGACCTTGTGTCATAAACGTAAAACATGGCGTCGCCCAAAGATGACTACTCCCCGAACCCCAAGTTTCCTGCTGGCCCGCCCAGTATCATTTCCTCGCGCATGACCGATATTGCATCCGAAGATGGAGATGGAGATGGAGACGGAGATGGAACCGGAAACAATAGCTCCGACGATCAAACCATAAAACGACGCACAAGCGCGTACCGGAGGAGCGCCATCGCCTCTGAGTCGAGACCCGGCACCGCAAGAACCGGCGGCGCATGGTCACGAAATAATTCTTTCCGGATGAGCGTCCAGAGGGGAAGCGTGGTCGGCGCCCGTAACTCTGCTGTCTCGGGAACCTCGGCCCGTCCCCAGAGCTCCGCTGGTCGCAGCCATGTGCCCTCCTTGACCTCTCATGCCTTCTTCCACCCCATGAGCTCCCAGAAGCTTCAGGCCCAGAGAAGCTCATCGCGTCCCCACGCCGCGAGCCAGCATCGTGCGAGCTTCCAGGCTGATGATCCCGCCGGCCCGGCACCATTAGATACTGGCGCTCACCTAACCCGTCAGCTCGCCGACGACGCCGACGCCCGCCCGCCGCAATCCGGGGGAACCGAGGTGACCGAGCCCGAAACTTACGACCATATCACGGCCGACACGAGCCCTACTCACGGCCATTATCCTACTGGTAGCCTCAGTGAGAGCACGCGCCCCTTGCAGCGCAAGAAGGCAGAAGATATAGGCCTACGTCTTAACGTCGATAAGGCCAAGCCCTATAACAGGTCTCCCACGAACCTGGGGAGCCCGAGGAAGTCTCCGCGGTCTTTCAGATCAAGCTTCTTGATGCCCGGCAGGACCGAGGGCGCAGCAACTCCACGTAGTATGCGTGGCGCCGAGAAGCTGTCTTCCGGTGCCTCGTCCCCTCAGCTCGCCCCCATGGCCGCCGGTAACCCCGCCGCTCCCAGGACCACGGCCTCCGTCAAGGACGATTTCGCGAAGAACCTCGGTCGAAACTTCGAGTATTTTGAAGGGAATACCGTTTTCTGCATCGGTGGCCGATTACAGAATACACGCTCCCGCCCTATCAACATCGCTACCGGCTTCTTAGTTGTCTTGCCGGCCGCATTATTTTTCGCCTTTTCCGCTCCCTACCTATGGCGGCACGTCTCACCAGCCGTACCCGCCGTCTTCGCATATCTCTTTTGCCTCTGCATGGCTTCTTTTCTTCGTGCCTCTGGCTCGGATCCCGGAGTAAGTAGCCCTGTTTACGATCCCATGCCTCCCCGTTTGGCCCCTTGCTGCCGTGCGCGTTAGATCCTCCCCCGTAATGTTCATCGGTTCCCTCCCCCCGGTGAAGACGAAGACCCGTTACATGTTGCGCCTGCGACCATAGAGTGGACTATGATTAAATCGGCCGAGTCGAACACGGCGGCTATGGAAGTCCCTTCGAAGTACTGCAAGACTTGTAACATCTGGCGTCCGCCCCGAGCCCACCACTGCCGGGTGTGTGACAACTGCGTGGAAACGCAGGACCACCATTGCGTCTGGGTTAACAACTGTATTGGTCGCCGAAACTACCGGTATTTTTTCACTTTTGTGACAACGGCCACCCTCCTTGCCTTGTTCCTCATCGGTGCATCGTTGGCACAAATACTGGTGTATGCTAGCGAGGAGCAGATTTCCTTCGGTCGAGCCATCGACCACTTCCGCGTCCCCTTCGCCATGGTCGTCTACGGCGCTATTGGCTTTCTGTATCCTGCCGCTCTGATGGGCTACCACGTGTTCCTAATGGCTAGGGGCGAGACGACCAGAGAGTTCCTCAACTCGCACAAGTTCTTGAAGAAAGACCGTTACCGCGCCTTCACGCAAGGCAGTTGGTTGAAGAACTGGGTCGTCGTGCTATGCCGCCCACGCCCCCCAACGTATTATCGCTTCAAAAACCGCTTTGAAGAGGGCGACCAGCGGCTCGGCGAGCGTCGGGCTCCACGGCGAGCTCCAGGCCCCCGAGCCGGCCAGGAGATGGAGATGCAAGCGGTGCGTCCCGCGAGAAACAGCTTTCAAGGTCCGAGTACGCTACGTAGTGGCCCGGCAACGCCACGGTAATCCTCAGCGGACCGCTCTATGTCCTTAATGTTGCAGAAAAACTATCCAGCTCGAAGGGGTATGGATGGATGTGCCAGTAGCTGCTAAGCTTTTGTAATTTTCTGATTCGTGTATACCCTTGATTCCCATTCTTTCATGTACGATGCAATATCATTCTGTTAGGTTCAATGTCCGAAAGCTTGGCGTCCAGATGTTCAAGGCATTGCTTGTGGGTTTATTAGTGTTCAACACGGCCGATCCGAAGGCACATGGGTGACAGATATAGATGGACTCTGTACGTCGCCGGATTCTTTCAGCTGGTTCTGGTCACCAGCCTCCTTGCAAACCAGCTACTGCTCTAGTCATCTAGTCGGGCATTTTCCTCGCCAGCAGCCTTTCAGGGCAAGCTAGGCCATGATTCGTAAGTCCAACGAGTTTCAGTGAAGACAGAGTCGGCATCATATCTGAACCGCTACTAAGTTTCGCCGCTCCCTATGCTCCCCTGCTTGCTCGTTGCCGTAAAATTCTGTTGGTAAGCGTCCGGAACATATACGGATTTGAAAGTCTGGAATGCCCGCGGGGGATATGGTAGGGAGTCTCCCCTAAACACTTTTACTTTCCTGCGCCCGTACGACATCTCCCCTGCTGTGGCACAAAGGGATATCGACGCGTATGTGTAGGCACGCCTACGGGTAATGTGCATGAGCACATTATATAGCGAGCGTCTCGGAATTAATGCGTAGAAAACGCTGCGCTATATAGACCGCCACGAAACGACGCCTACGTATGAACCAACCCATAACGCACCTTCAACACCGGGAAAAAACTCAACTGGCATATGAGACTTTCATCTCAACCCCTATTCCGACGTTTCCCAGCACAGGGAAAAGGCGAGCAGCAGGCAGTCGTCGTATTCTTCGTGAAGAGGGTAATCAGCAGTTCGCTCTCTTAGAGTTTCCGAACAGCATATTTAACGAGGAGGACGACGCACCATCTCGTCCAGTCGCCTCTTGAAATAAGGAGCGTGTGGACCGCACCTTAATCGTCTACTAACTGCACACGATAGTTGCGTTTGCGATTAAAGCATTGCCCGCCCACGGCACTCCAGTCCGGAGCACTGCACAACGGAGGAGTATAGTTCGGATCACTGGGCCGAATGACAAAGGTAGCGGCTATCTTGGTAACCAGTACAGACTGGTATATGAGGACTGCTTGGATTTTGATCGACTCGCGGGTATCGGCGTCCCGCTCTCCCATCCTACCATGTAAAGGGCGATATACGCGTAAGAGGCGTGATACGGTCCGTAACAGTCTTACTCTTTTAGAGAGCCAGCACGCCTATCATCTGCGTCGCCTGGGTGTAGTGGAATATCGTGAAAACACTTGCTAAACCCTGCACTTATATCGCAAACCGAGCCGACACGTGCGTAGGCTTGTCATGAAGATTAGGACACCTCCCGACCGCCCCCTTGATAAGATCGTCATCTTGTGATATTTTCCCGTCTCCTTCCGGCTTGGTAAATAAGAACAAAGGCCTTCTTCAAGCCCGAGGCAAGGAAGCTGAGGTCCTGGTCCCGTCTATCTAGGATGCATGCCCTCAAAACCCAAGCAGACACTTTCGCTTATCTTGAATAGTTCACTAACGCCTTCCGAAACAAACCATTACGCGACCGACGCTACCACCATAGCAGCAACGTTCTCCTCTTCACTACGTACGACAATCTTGGTCGTGACGCCGGTCTTCGATGAATGCGCCATCCGGATGTTTGCTACAACCTTTCCACCATTGACCGTCTTGCCCAACAACTTGAGCTGATGTGTGGTCTGGCTGACAGGTACGTCCGTACCCTCCAGGGGTTGCAGCGAGAGCGTTTTGACCAACTGTTCTGTGGCATCTGTTTGGGGGATCAGCATGACTGTCTCGACAGCTATACGTTATAGCGGAAGCTAGAGAGAAGAGCATACCTGCAATGCTGTTGATTCCTGACAATTGTAAGGTTTCTTGGGCCTCTTCTCCATTGGCGCCCACAGTCTCCCAAACTTGGTTGAAGTTGCTAGCGTAAGTGGGTATCACATAATCGCTACCAGTAAGCTCGAAGTCTCCCACTTCATACTCGTCTTCGTAGCCGCTCTCCTCGGGTTCGTTTGTAGTGGGGTCGATCTCCTTGCTTGTGAACTTGAGCACGTTTGAGAACGAACTGGTGGGCAGCGATTCTTTGCCATTGACCTTCTTGAACGCCACAAATACCTTGCCGGGCTCATCAGTGCCAAGCTTCTCAACCTGGATAATGAAGACCTCCTCCAGCTCCTCCTCGTCCGAAGGCGTCGCCACTACGGAAACGTTCTCGAGCACTGTAGTCTCGAGGGTATTCTTGACCTCATACTGGAGAACGATATGTTCCTTGAAGATGTGCTTGACGACTGAGACGACGTATTCCGTCTCAGCCTCGGTCAGCTCGACAACGGGTGACGACTTGAGAACACTGCCGAACTCCTTCATTTCCGGGATGGACATAAGCTCTTCGGCAACCCTTGCGGCGGCGGCGGCTGCGGAGGCTTGTGCTTCTGCACCCGACTGGGCAGCCTTCGAGGGCCCTGTCTTGGGTGGCTTGAGAGATGGTGTCGTAGCAGTAAGCTTCTTCGTCCTGTCCTCCGCGTCTGCCTGTTCTCGCGTGACCACAGGGATCTTGCTGATATCGAAGGGAGTACTGAAGACAGATTTGTCGTCTGACGTGACATACGTGACCAACTGGTGTTCGAAGTAGGGGAGGGAGAACATGTTCTCTAACCCCCGGATTAGCATGGCAATGGTTCAGCACGGAAGTCGAAAGGAACGTACCGTTCTTGATAAATCTTTCGCCCATATCGTCCTCCTCGTGCATTAGTCTCAGGTTGAGGGCCGCACGATCACGCACTTCGTCATCCACGTCGTCGAGACAACGGGTTAGGAGAACGTCGACACTCCGCTTGACTTCAGGGTCCTTCTGTCCAACACCGAACTTCGCGAGGGCGGTGACAGCGGCTGCTCTTACTATGGCATTCTCTAGCACAACACGGTTGTAGATATATCGAATGTACTTGGTAGGCTGGGAGGTCTTGGGCCCTTCAAGACCCAGCAGGTGAAGAATGCGCACCGCCAGTTTGGTGAACTCGCAGTCTTCGATGAACTCGCACAGGTGGGCTAGGGCGTCCTCCTTAGAGTCGGGCACGAATTTGATCAGGTCGAACATGCTCTCAACCACAGCGCGCTTGAACTCGTAGCCACCTTCATCGCGCAGGATGCCACTAAGGAAGGCCAGCATGCCTGCCTGTTTGTTGGGGAACTTCAGACACAGCGTCCGGATGGCCTCGACGATGGTGATCTTAAACTCGTCGGTAATTTCAGACATGAATCCGGAAATCTGTTTCATGAGCCGGTCGACGCTAGCCTCGTTTCCGGTTTTCAGGAGGGTAGTGATGGCGAAGGTGGCAATAGAACGGTTGCTGTTTGAGATGAGAGCCTCAATGTCTGGGTTGCAGACGTTGACCGCTTGCGGCTTGAAGGAGGCGAAGCTGTGCAGTATTCGGAGGGCAGCAAACTTGGTGACAGCGCGCGGAGACGACAGGAATAGCTGTAGAACGTGAACGGCCTGGGTGACCTCTGCATCAGTGACGTCCCTCATATCGCAGATTGCTTTAGCAGCCTCGAAGTTGACCATCTCGCTCTTGTGTCTTAACCATCCGTCAAGCAGCTGCATCATTGGCCTCCGAAGCGACTGATCTTCCTCGGCCAGCTGGGCGGCTAGTCGGACTAGCAGCACAATAGCGGCAGGACTCTTTACGGCGCCGGCTGAGCCAAACTGCTGTACCATCTTGACGAGGGCCATTCTATCGTGCGAGCGCATGGAGTATAGCAAGCCGATAGCGTGGTATTGGGTCATGGTGGAGTTGTTGACAGGGAGCGAGCCAGAATGCGAGGAGAATCCGAGGGAGAAACCACCGGAGGACTTCGTCGAAGCAGCAGCTTCTTGGGTTTCGGACTGCCATCGTCTCACGACATCCTTAGCGATGGGGAGGAGGTGGTAGGAGGAGACAAGAGCGGCAGAGGACACTGAAGGGTTCTTGTCGACGATGGCCGTCTTCATGACACGCTCAATCGACTGGACAGTAGTGGCATCGATGATGCGGCAGAGAGCACGGATGGCGTTCGGTCTGTATATAGCGTCGGTACTGCCGCCCGTGTCCTTCATTATCGTGCTTGTGACCATTATGATATCCTCGGCCGAGTTGGCGAGCTCCTTGATAACAAGGTGCACCATCTGCCGCAAGCTGGCATCTTTGTTCTGAAATAGCTTGGATATGCCGAAGAATAATGTGGTGGCTTCATTGGTCGGGAACTTCTCGCCGGTATAGAGTAGGAGGGCGATCTTGGTCAGGAGAATGCGACATCTTCGGGGCTGGATCGGGGAGCTGTTGAATAACCGAGCTAGGAGGGGGAGTTAGCAGCAGGTTAGGAGGAGACCGCCGTGTGTGGTTTGCCGTGATGATGTGGGCGTCGATGATCGCGGTGTAAGTATAAGTGTGCGTATGCAGTGGGGGGGATTGGGAATCAAGGGGGCAAGTAATTGTTACCTTCTTGAAAGACTTGGGTACGATCGACCTTGACCAGGCCAAGGTCAGCATCTTCGTCTTTCTTGCCGTAGCTCATATTGGGCGAGGATACGGCTTGTTCTTGGAAAAAGAAAGGGAGTTGAAGAGGCGTCGGCTTAGGGGTCGACTCGCTTCGCGCATAATTTGAGGACTTGGCCGTACAGTTATTCTGAGAAGGAAGCGACGTTGTCCAATTCTCGGGTAGCCCTTGCTGGCCACTGACTGGCTGGTTGGCCCCTAGCAGTACCTCTACCACTAGCGCTACGTACTTACATACCCAGGTACATAGGCCTTGATTGGCATGGATCCCCACCAAAGCTCCATGTCACGTGATGGCCCTAACAAAGCTCCCTATCCGTCACTTCAGGTTGGGTAGGTAGGTACCTAAGCATCTAAGATACGTATCTACCATGGGTTTGTTCATAATGACAGCGGGCGTCTCTGCATTCCTATATCACCATGAACGCACTATAGGCAGATGGCTCAATGCATTCGAGATAGCATCTCGTCATATATTTGATTTCAATGCCCACGGGGAGGTGTCTTAACCAGCCTCATCACGTTATCTACGTAACCCGTCGTGCCTCCATATTTGCTTATAATCTCTTTTACATCCCACGACCGACCATCATCGGTCCTTTTCCTGCCTATTAGCCCAGTATTCCTCGTGCTAGGTATCCTCAGCATTTCCTTCTCTAACTCCCATCCGCAGTCCCTGGCGACATTCCCTACCCATTCAACAAGCGATGCATAAGCGGAAGACGACTTCCCCTTTCCTTTCGGGGCCGGTGCTCTGAACCTCGCCCCCGAGAGATCATGGCTACAGCAGGGGATCATGATGAAGGGGCATTCCGATACCGCTGCAAGTATGGGTGTCCATGGAGTTAGCTCGTCTGCGTGGTTTGAGATGATGAATGTGCCCTTGGGGAACAGGCCGTTGTGGATCATTTCGTTCTCCGTACTGCCTTGCAAACTTTCTGAAACCTTCTCTTGACCGTCTAGGCTGTTCTGGATGACGGATGGTAGAAGGATGTGCTGACGGAGGGGACTGCTCTCGTTGGAGCCAACGGTGCTCTTGCTATAATTATCCCAGGATTTGCGTTGTCTGGCATCAAAACCCCAACCTTGATATCCTTCTTCTCGGAGTATGTACACAAGAAGGCCGTTGCCACATCCTATGTCCACAAAGCCGGGAAAAGGGAGTGTTGCATACATCTGGCGCCACAACTCTATTAGAAACGCGGCGATCCCCAAATCCTCGAAGACATGCTTGGAAGGATCTGTGACCTCGGCCCACGTCTGAATGAGCTGACGGGCATATTTCTCCTTGAGTCTACCATATGTAGTCTGCAGCGCGGCTTGGGGGACGATGGTATCGTGCTGGACCCTCTTCTGATAGCCGGCCTTAGCCCCTTGCCCATGTTTGTGTAGCAAAGACAAGAGGTTTAAACCTGTTCGCACCGACTTCGGCGACAGGGAATCATTATCAAAGAGATGATAGTGAATGGAAATAGTGCCTCCGTCCTCGCCGGCATTCCATTCATGAAGGAAAGCTAAGCCCTGGATGCTTGGGTGATAAAAAGGTATGTCTGACTGAGAAACGAGGTGTGGCTTGTACACAACCAGCAACCTCTCCACCTTACTTGGTTCAGAGCCGTGATAAATCAGACACGTCTGATCCATAGAATTGTCTCTTAGAGTGTTTCTCGGAATTAACTTCCGGACCAAAATCTTGTCGAGTTGGAAGTCCCTGAAACGCACAATGATTGGCGCTGGAGGCGCCTCTGGAGGTAACTCTAGAGATGCCGGCTCAGGGGATTTCTCACGGACTGGTTCCCGCTCGACGAGAATATCTGCCCGAAATAACCAGCTGGAATTCAGGTTCGGATTTCGGATGAAGTTCATCATGACCTGAGAAAAGATGGCAGGGCCAAAAGTACATGGGTTTCGAAACAGGGGGACCCATTGTGCACCCGAGAGGTCCTCAATAAAACTAGGCTCGCCATTTGTGAGCTCGGTGGGCTCAAAAGCCATCGTACATCAAGGTCAGGTTGGCTTCGACTGTTGGGTGATCAATTGATAGGCCGGGTATGGGGGGGGGATTATACCAAGCTCCCTCAAACGCTTTCCTCCGGTGTTCTAGAAGATCCTCGGAATTCCCGACCACCACGACAGCCGCAGCCAATCAGGGATACCACCCAATACAGGTTCGATAATTATTGGGAAAGACATTGGGTCACGATTAGGCATCGTAAGACAAAGCCATCAGATGACTTATCAACTGTCCATATACTGTAGTATGTATCAAAGACTTCAGTACAGGGATTCTTTAGCACAGCGATGTTGGAGCACACTAAAATCGAGTTGCAAGCCACAAAGGTGAAAAGGTTGGATTGCCGAAGAGCAGAGTAGGTAGTGGACGCAGTACAAGTCAAAGCATATCTTGTATGTATCCGTGCATGGCTATGCGATATTAAGTACACCGCCTGAAATGTACATACAGTACAGTTTTCGGGATACCTAGCGCAGACCCAGCCACAGTGGATCGGGTTGCCCCTCATATTCGAAGCAGGCTCGATCAATCAGATGAATGCGACTCGCCTCTTTCGCCTTCTCCCGTCATCTCTCCTCCCCCCTCCACTCCCTCCACGCAACAACCATTTAAGTTCATCATTTCCACATCTCTCTCCATCTGCAACGACTCTCCGCCTTTTCAACTCACTTATCAACAAGCAAAACAATCAGCATCTTTCTTGCCAGCACTATCAACACTACTTTCCGTATCTCTTCGCCAGCTTATTCTCACAAGGACAAGAACCGAGCGAGACAATTGTCGGTCGCTGTCTTAAAACACCCCCAACCACAAACCCCTTTCCCCAAGTCACCCGGAAAACTCGAGTTTATGTCAATCGAAAACCTCAAGACCTACGGTAAGCTCACGTCGTCTACCATTTCCCTTCCATCCCCTGCGTTGCCTCTCATCCGAACGGGTTACGGGCGTGGTTTGAGGGAGCAAATGGATAACTTGACACAATATGCTGTATGTTCGTGCATCGCTAACGCGCAACCGAACACAGACCCCTTCGCCGAAGCCGACGAGGATACCGGACAATCCAAACAGGCGCAGAATTACATCCATATTCGTATCCAGCGTATGTACATACCTTCCTTCTTCCTTGAAACAGGCGGCATCCGCCCGGCCACTCTGCGGTCGACCAAATTCCTACCTGCATCCTCTACGCTTATGCTGACTACTTTCTTTCAGAGCGAAATGGACGTAAAACCCTGACCACTGTTCAGGGCTTGCCGAAGAAATTCGATCAACGCAAGATCCTCAAGGTCATCAAGAAGAAATTCGGTATGTCATCACATCACGTGACTCACATTGTCGTTGTGGTAAGCCTGCTAACCACGCTCGCCTTCATACAGCCTGCAATGGCACTACCGTCCACGACAGTGAGATGGGTGAGGTGATCCAGCTGCAGGGAGACCAACGCAAGGACGTTCACGACTTCCTCATCGACAAGGTGGACGGCCTCGAGCTTGACCCCAAGACCATTAAGGTCCACGGTTTCTAAGCCTGTCTTGTCCGCATACCTTCCGTCGCCCGGCTAGTCGACTGCTGTACGAATGCGCCCATGGTACAGATGGTCAGGCTCGTGCCGACCAGTGCGCTTAAGATGTTATGGGCGGCAATACCAACCGCCTATCACACGATCGCCTGGTTGCATTTACGTTGGGTCGAGGCGTTGATCGGAACGGCTACGACATGATACCCTTTGATGCCCTCGTTGGAGGAATTTTTTTTTGGCGGAGCGTGATATGGTTACCCTAGACAGGACGTCGTCGAGTACTAATGCGTTCGGATGGAATGTGTGATACGGATGGCTAGCGACTCGCAAGACCCTTCTTTCGTTTCGACGGGAATGGAGCTGGATCATTTAGTAATCCCATATTGCCCACAATCATTTGTCGCGTTTCGCTTTGCATGAAACCGAGTCTCGATCGTGAAGGTGAAGTCGAAATGATAAACTCGTGATAAAAGGGGGCCGTTGCGGTGCCGAAGTGTTCAACGTCATGCTAATATTTCCAAGCATCCATAGTGACACTGTGTTGTAAGCCGGATCATAGTCAGGGACGCGGTCGTGACCAGGCGCCTGTTAGTATACCAAGTATAAGAGTCACAAGTAAAGGCCATACCCATGCAATTCCGAGGCGCTTTGATATTAAAGAAAAAACTCCGGGGGGACGCATCATGACGCAGAAGAATGGGGCTATAGCCCGATTGATTTCCTCCGAAGGACAATGGTTCGCTTGCTATGAAAGGGTAATTGCTAGCAGATAACATCCGGGGTATATATATCAAAAGCAGAAAATGGACTTCGCATCGTAACTGCCAACACGCCGTAACCCCCTAGCCACCCCCTTCAACGCCATGATAGTCCGAACAAGATTCACACGATTCGCCGTAGTAGCAGTAGTAGTAGTAGTATTCACGCGTCTCACAGCCCGTCCACCTCCCCCGTGACGCCGAGGATCTTCACGACGAGCCGCACGGCGATCTCGCCGGCCCTCTTGGCCAGGGCGATGAGGGGGATGTTGGGGTAGTCGACGCGCGTCGAGTGGGACTGGACCAGCAGGGCGACCATGCTGATGAAGCTCGCGTAGGAGAAGACGTGGACGCTGAGACGGGTCTCCTTGCGGATGTTGATCTTGCGCTGCGTGATCTGGTAGCAGGCCGTCAGGATGGTGGCGATACTGATCCAGGCCGGCAGCAGGAGGCCCGGGTCCTGGGACGCGCCCGTCAGGTACACGACCCACGACGTCGCGTACGAGAAGACGCAGCTGAGGGTGACGAGCCGCACGATGGTCGCCTGGGGCGTGTAGTTGATCAGCCAGCGCGACATCAAGCAGTCGGTGAAAAAATAGGCGAGATGCCCCGACGCCCAGCACTGCAAGGAGGACGGTCAGCGAGACAACACGAGCTTAACAAAATCCATGCGCCCACGCTGAGATGTTTTGACGTATGTATATATATACAATATGAGGCTTCAGAGCAGCAGGGAAAAGCAATAGGGCAGAGACCGTACCCAGACCATAGCGAGGACCGTCTCGGTCAGGCGCAGGGAGCTCTCGGCACGGAAGAGCCTGCCATCCTCCCCGGACGGAGGCGACTTGGGGCCATTGGATAATATGAACTCGGCGAAGAGAAACCGCAGCGCACATCGCATACCCCACCACAGGGCCGGACCGATGGAGAGCAAACGGGCAACGATGAGGGGAGGGTGCCAGCGCCTAGGGACGCCGAGGGCGACGGCGAGACGTGGCTGCAGCAGGGAGTGATCTAGGCTCTGGTGATCCGCCGTGCTGCCGGGCTGGTCGGTTCTGCCATTGTGGGTGTTCGCCGGCGTTGGTTTGGCCATCAAGCGGCCTGGGTATGGCTTGGTATATTCTAACAGGAACCGATCTCGAGGCTCGGGGGAGCGAGCCACTCCAGATGGAATCCAACCAAAGTGATGGGGCCTTCGTTAAAGAGGAGAAGCGAATGTAGCCGAGCAGCTGCTCAGATGAACAATCGACTGAGTATCTGAGAGAGTGAGAGGTGGGAGAGGAGACGGGGGGAAGTCGGTCGGGGTCGGACGGTGGAGGAGGATACGGAGGAGCCCTGGGGGAAGACAGAGAACCTTATATTGGTTCGGGCGACACTTTAAGCATAGATGAGACGGGTCCGGATCCTGAAGGGATGTGTCTTGTACATCAAGGACTGGCACGTCTCTTTGAAACCTTATTAGTCGAAGTGTACCTTGTAGGTAGTTTGCAGACCGAGCAGGTCAATTGAATGCCCCCTAAGAACCTAATAATAGAGCAGCAAGCAAGAAGCCGGAGGAAAGCTTACCTACAGTATGTGCGAAAAGGCACTAACTAAATTGTGTATACTCGGCAGAGCTACGGGTACCTAGTCTGGGTGCTTGTGCCCTGCTGGGCGTGTGAGGTCATTGTCGCAAAAAAGAGCGTATCGTCCAGGGCCGGGACCGGGGGGGGGGGGGGGGGGGGGGGGGGCCGGCGCCGCG
>QJOA01000605.1:0-39945 GCA_004155915.1 Monosporascus sp. CRB-9-2 | reverse complement strand
CACCACCACCACCACCACCACCAACAGCAACAGCAACAACAACAACAACAACAACAACGACGACGACGACGACGACGACAACAACAACAACGACACCAGCAGCAGCAGAATGTTAGTACCTTTCGTCCATTCATCGTTCATCTCTTCTTTCGTCCAAACTTAACAAATTGGCTGGAAGTTTCCAGACCGTTGTCTGCATTTCAACTTAGCCTTCGCGAGTTGCCGACACCTTTCCCTTGTTCCTGTACCGAGCATGACAGAGCTTAGGCTGACTATGATCCTTGCTTAGGCCCACCCTCCGTTCCGGCCGGGTGGTCTCCTTCGCCGCCGCCCGCCAGCGCGCCGAGGCCGCCGAGAACCAGGCGTGGATGGCCTGGCTGCGCGCCATGAACGAGGGCGGCCCTATGGCCGTCTACTTGGCCTATTTGCGGGCCCACAATGTCCGAATTCGGGCCGAGGAGCGGGAGCAGCGGGCTTCCTAAACGGGCATGATCCGGGCTTGGGGGGGTGGGTGGGCTGCTTAACAGTGCTGGGATGTCTCTTCCCTCGAGCTGGTATCGAACCTTGCCTCCTCAGCACTTCGCACCAGCATCGACGTGGGCGGGCTGCTTAACAGCGCCCTGCCTCCTCAGCATTCGCACCGGCATCGACGTGGGCGGGCTGCTTAACAGCGCCCTGCCTCCTTAGCACTTGCACCGGCATCGACGTGGGCGGGCTGCTTAACAGCGCCCTGCCTGCTCAGCACACACTTGCGCCGGCATCGACGTGGGTGGGCTGCTTAACAGCGCCCTGCCTACTCCTCTGACCGAAAGACTCTTCCAACTCCACCAAAAGGCCTAGCTGGTATGCCGGGTTTGACAGCACAACCTCGATAGCCCCTTTGAGGCTCGCCCGGGACATCCTGAGGAGGTTCCTTCGGCCGTTAGTCTCGTGTCCTGGCTACTCACCGAACATCTCGAGTGCGCGCGTGGACCACCTTCCCAACATCACCTGTAGTTCTTCGGTGCACTCGGCACGTAGGAAGAGGTTCTGTGCTGAGATCTTGGCCGCCACGGTGCCCTGTACAGCCTCAGTCTCCTGGGTGCCCACCACATCTCCGGCCACTTATTCAACGTCGTCAGCGTCAGCGCCGTTTGCAGGCATGTCCCCTCGCTGTTCATGGCAGCCACAGCTTCTGTTCCCCGGGCGTCGCTGACGCCACTCCCGTCGCCGGCCTCTTCACTCATACGTCGTCTTTCGCGGACTGGGAGGTCTTATGCGGGGAATCCACGGCCTTCCTTCATGGCTTGGTGCGCGGTTCATGCTTGAGAAAATGCCTTGGTCAAGTTTCGGGCGGTGTCGGGGCGCTTTTCGGATACATGCTGCGCGCACTGGGGAGCTGCGGGAGGTGTCCGCGATGGTTGACAGCGCGGCCACGCGAGCACCATCGGTTCCGCAACAGCGGTGCCAAGTGCATCACGCACGAGGAGATGATCTCGAACTAGGCGGCGAGCTCAACTGTAAGCCGCCGCGCCGAAGAGGACGGGACCTTGGAGTGGCTGGACGGTGGTGCGCCGTTGCGCGCGGAGACGGGCGGAGGTATTGGCGCGAGACTTTGGTGCGGGGTTGGATCCAAACTTGGGATTCCCAGTTCTGTCTGACGGTCGAGCGTGCGCTGTGCGTCCCAAACACCAAGAGACTCCCACTTCTTTTCGAGGGTGTACACGCAGTTTTTGGCAGCAGTTCCGACTCCAACAAAAAAAGTCTCAGAAGCTCAGACCTTTGGTGCCCAGCCCCAACTTCCCCGTCTAAGCCCGACCCTTAGCCTCCGCCACCAGCACCGGGGACTGCCGAAGTATCAGGCGGAGTTCATCCGGGTCCTAGTTCACGCGGGGTCGACGTCCTCGTCGGCGCCTTGGTTGGTCGATAATTGTCAGCTAGCTGTGGTGTGCGTAGCGCACCCCATATACGGAAAAGCCACCTACTGATCGGCGCATATATGTTCCGTGGCTAAGCTACTTAAAGGTTGTAGGCGTGCCACAGCATACAGAACTAATCTAATGCCCTCATTTTAAACGTAGTGAGCTTGCGAACGAGGTGGACGAGGGTTATTGCGTCGTCCATCCGTTCCCTTAGAAACCGATTTCCTAATTTGGAATTTTAGCGCGTCCCTAAATAGGAAAGTAAAGGTATGCGTATTATGCGGCCCGTGCGTAATGGGGCCGTCTCTAACACCCCTCCTAATATGTATGGCCCGTGCGAGACCTAGCAGTGCCCTAAAGCCCTGGAAGCCCCCAGCTATTAAACCTGACATTATGGGCGGCTTGACATGACCTTATCGTCAACCTGACCTGACCTTATCGTCGACCTTATCGTCGACCTTATCGTCGACCTTATCGTCGACAAAGCTGCCCTGTTAACCTGGCTAATCGTCGACCTGCACCTACTAAACTTTAAAAGCCTTAACGCTCTGGAAGACCCGGAAGTCTTGAAAGCCCTGGAAGCTATGGAAGTTCTGGCTAACAGTCGGCCTAATTAACCTTCGATCTGCAAGCTTTATAAGGTCTAAAAGCCCTAGAAGTTTTGGAAGCTTTGGAAGCTTTGGAAGCCCTAGAAGACCATCGACATAGCTAACCGTCGATATAGCTAACCGTCGAGCTGCAAGCCTAATAAGCCCTGAAGTCCTGGAAGCTTTAAAAGTTTTGGAAGCTCCAACGCCTTAAAAGCCCTGGCTGATCGTCGAATTAGCTAACCGTCGACCTGCAAGCCCTAAAAGCTTTAAAAGCTTTAAAATCCTTAAGAGTTTTAAAAACCTTAGCTAACCGTTAATCTGTAAACTTAATAAGCCTTAACTTAAACCTTATTTTATAAATTATGGGGAATTTAATTTTCATTATAAAGTTAAAAAAGACTTTAAACATTAATAATAATATTAAAAATTACGTATACCTACAGCGAAAGATTAACGAAGATGTATTATTTGCTATTAGTCTTACTATTTTGTAAAGAGCTTCTGCGGTGAACGTGAATTGTAAATTGTACAAACGACCTTACGAAAGAGTAGCGACCGGAGCTCGTCGCCTAGACTTATCAGCAAGGAACTGAGGTTCTCCGCCACAATCTGTTTGCTCGCCCTCCGGCAGGGACCCAAATCCGGTATGGCCCCATCATCCGTTGGCTTAGTCCTGGGCATATCTATAGGTTATCACGTAATACACTTACTCTTTGTTTCCCACGTAACGTATTATTCCGTCTGCTGTACCCTTCTTTACAAATATTTTCCAGCATAGATTTTGCGCTTACTTATGAATGCCCCCGGGGAAGGTTGGGGAAGTCGTTACTTACAAGTCTCGAGAGATGTATACTTTCGAAAGCGACAACGTAAGTACAAGATGTACCTAACCACATGGATAAGTTGCGCTGTCGAGATTAAGGAATAGTAAAAGGGTCTGAATATCTTAGCATTTAGAGAGTGTCAAAAATGGACTTATACACATTTATTTGTATTAAGGGACTAGACTTGAGGGCTTCGCACTACGCAACCACATATAGACATAGATGGTGTGCGTTTTACCCCTATTCTTACCCCTGTTCCAACCCTTGTTCTAACAGATGTGAGTTAACATATCCTATTTATCCACCTTACAGCCAATTATATTATAGCCAAATGGCCTAGAGTGAAACTGATAAGTATATTGAAATTCCCCACCAAGAGTGTCATGGTCAGTATTCTGTACGTACTCGCTTTCTGTTACCTTTAAGGTGAGAGTGTATACCATAATTACAGTGGTATCGTTATATGATATTTTGACTCTTGCACGGATATCAGCAGCCACTTCTTTCTACATGCCTCTTAATATGCTAAATCGCTGGATTCTAGGGAAAAGACACTATATCGTTGCTACTCCTTTATTGGTCTTATTGCATAGATTTCCTATCCCCCCTTACTGTGACTCCCACCGATAGTGCTGGCCATCAAATCATTTAAGTCCACACTGGAGGTGTTCTCACAAATGTCGAGCTAACGCCTATTCAGCTCTACAAAGCGGTCCATTCTGCGTCGGCAATCCGTCCTCCGTGACAACCACCCACTCCTCGCTACCAACTGTCGTGGCTGCGTAGAACAAGCCCCAGGGGTCCCTGTCGCGTTTGATCTCCAACAACCTCTCATAATTACTCCCGAAGAAGGCCTGCTGCCAATTCGGCTCCTGCACGTCGGCCTCGTTGAAATACGCGCCGGAGTCCGGAGAGACGGCCCTCCACTTCTGCATCTGTTCGTCGAGCCGTTCATGCGCCTCGTTGAACTCCCGCGGGGACAGACCGCGCAGCCTCGCGAAGTCGAACAGGTCAGCATGCATTACCGTAGTGCGGAAAGCCGGGTTCACGGCGTTGTTCCCGGGATACCCAGCGACCTCCTCCGTAGGCTGCATGTGGATGCCGTGGAAGACGTAGCCCGCCTCGACGGATTCGCGAAGTGCCTGCTGCGTGGCAACGAACAGGGCCTCGTCCTCGAAGTTCGCGCGCGGAAACAAACGGCTGGCGAAGCGCGAGCTGCCGGGAACGCCGCCTAGTCCCTGCCTCGTAGCTGCCCAGTTCGCAGCTCGCGTGGGTCTGGGATTGCTCACGCGGACTCCGATTGCGTTAAGGTCGTCGTAAAGCGGTTGTACGAACGCGGACAGCTCCTGTTCAGACATTCCGGGAACTTCAATATCTGTCGTGAACGTGAAGCCGCTGCTCCCCGAGGGACGAACGTAACTGTATGCGGTACCCCCGTTATCGACGATGGTCGTCCCAAAGGCGTGATACAAGTCGAAGCCACGCCAAAAGGTCTCGATATCATTGACAGAAGGATTCGAGCCACCCACAGAGAACGCGAGAGTGGAAGCGAGGACTTGGATACTCGGGTGAGCCTTAACCACGAGGGAGGTTACTACACCATAAGTGCCTACAGTTGTAGTTAGTAAAGCCGCAGGATCGACTTGCGCAAGGAGAAGCATGGGACTTACTCCCTCCGCCTCCCCGGAGCGCATAAAAGAGGTCCGTGTTCTGGTTCATATCAGCCGTAACGAACCTCCCTTCTGCGGTGACGACATTGATTGAAAGGGCTTGGTCTGCGCCAAGGCCGTATTTCGACGCCAGTGCCGAATGGCCGCCGCCGGTGAACCAACCCCCATAGGCCCCGACAGTATAGCCGCCTGCAACTAGGAGGGTCATGTTGTGACGGCTCATGTGAGTGAACATCTCCCAGCTTTCAAGGCCGGAACTGACTCGAGCTGCCATTCCATCGTATTCACCTATCCTGTATTCTGGGAGGAATTCAACGTCCTTTAACCAATGTGTCCAGATGCTGAGGCTTCCGAAGCCTACTGACCGCCCGAGGAAGTCATGGCCCGAGTTCCTAGAGTTAGAAGTAGGTCAACTCTACCCTATACATACTTTTGTCTACCCCTATCCACTTGAATGCTCTGTGCGTATATTAAACGCCACTCTCTAGTGTCAACTGAGACCTGCAAAAGTTAAATACTCACTTGATAACTAGCCGTAGATTATTGTTCCTGGCGAAATTAACGGCGATCTGTATATGTTTCACTGTCGTAGCATTGACAACATAGACTGGGAAGCCGCCCTGAGTGCAATCCAATCCTTGAGTTTGCGACGTGGCGTAACAAGTGTCCCCCTCAGGCCACTCCGTCAGTACTGTAAGGGGATCGTTGATATAGACGCGAGACGTGGTAGCATTTCTCAAGAGAAAATTGCAGCGTGATGCGTCTTCGTAGGGTCCGTCGTAACAAGCAGCCGCTATGGGTACAGGTTTGAGAAGAGCGCCTCCAAGTGACGTGTTCAGTCGAGACCACTGGCCGTCGAGTGGCCACTCAGGGGTGCCTGGGTACGCCTTGCACGCTGGTCCATCGTAAACTGGTGGCACAGTGTTTTTGTTACCGAAGTCAATCGCGGAGTAGTTTCCAACATCCGCGCTTGTAAGCTGGACTGACTCGAAGGGGAAGTTGACATCGACGCATTGCACAAACGCGAAAACCGCGAATAGTATCGCGACTACAAATTGGCGCATGTTTTTAATTATCGGTCTAGGTGAATATCTAATACATTGCCTTACGCCTTCGTCCGAAGGTAAGTCGCCAGACCCTAGGGGATTTATAGGCCTTGCCGAATCTTGGTGTACACCCTCCTTTCTCACTCAGAGCTGCACATAAGACGCTGCCAGGGGCTAGACAATCACGTACACCCCCTCGATAAGCATTCAGTGACCAAGGACGGTTCCTATGGGCATAAGAAACCCGGTGGTGTGGGTAGAGAATCCCTGGACGTTGGACAACCCGAACGAACCAAATCCTCTTTTGTGCCTGGAGCCCGACCTGATAACGGACAGAATGTAGAAGCTCTGCATATGGTGTGGCACAACCTAGCCCATGATACCGTATTTGGAATATGTCCTGCGTGAGCTTGAGAAAGACCACAGGCATCTGGGCAGCCAATTCTCCACGATGTCAGCCGGCAACGAGCCGCTGCAACCCTGAGATCCGGTTTTCTGTTAGCAAGAGCATAAAGATTTTGTTCAAACTTTCTCCGGGGAGCAGGAAGTCATTTGATTGGAGGAACCGTTTGTGGATGTCAGCTGTGAGCGCATAATGGAAGGTGATATAGAGTTCCACCGCATGTGCATACATCTGAGCCCGAAAGTCCCAAGAGGGTGGTCTGCCAAATATGGCAGGTCCTCAACCATTGGTTTGGCATGAAGTGACATTAAACCAGATATTCCTCCGCAATTGCTCGAGTACTTGGCGATTCAAACACTTTCAGGAGCTGCTAGTAGACCTAACGACCACAACATAATCCACCATATAATCAAGCCAGTCTTGAACTCTTTATCGAATTGTTTTCAGTTGCCTCAATAGCGAGTAACTCTCCGCCCAAACCTATGCTAAAATCTGACTGCGGAGGGTTACACTCGGGAGGATCATGGCTTGAGAAAACCCCTCTGTGGCGTTAAAGATTAGATAGAAGTGATAAGTTTACCTCATTACCACGAGATTGGTCATCATCCGACGCCTGCTCTCTTAAGGGGGCTTGTCTTCATCCAGTCAGCCCAGTAAGCGGAGTAGTTAAAACTGTGAAGTGAGAGGAACAACAGAAATTTACCAACCCGCTTTGCCGTCTTCAAGGTCTGATCTGGGCCATTATAACTATAGAATTCAAAGTCCACTACATTTAATCTCTGTACAACTCCTCCAAGTCCCCTAGCATTTGGACGACCGATTCTTATCAACAGCACTCGGAATACGTATAGTGTTCCAAAGAAAACACCGCTTAGCTACGATTCGACCGTAAAGGAGGGATATGCAAGTAAGAAAAGAACATCTATCCACTACTGGCAAGCCACAGATGAGTTTGGTTTCACAACTTTACTGCTAGCAAATGATCTGGGCACCTTTTTGGTTATCTGCAGGTCTATAAATCTCGCCATCAAGACTGCGATCATGAGGCGGTGTAGAGGCCTTCCGTTGGATTTTCCTGCCCCACATTAGGTTGGACCTTTTCTTATACTTCGCAGGTTCCCCTACTATCCATGTACCTCCTAAAAGGACCTGTACTAGCTAATAAGCATTGGGCGCAAGTTATTGCTTGACGCTGTAGCTAATCTGCTGCCCCTGTTAGTAGGATCAGGGGAAGGTCTTAAAATACCTGTGAAGTAAATTACGGCACAACCACTGGAAATACCACTGGGAGGTTATGTCTCCCGCCATATATGCTTTGGAATCGCTTGTGGGTTCCCTCCAGTCGTCAGCGCTGCCTTAAGCGGCTCTTTAAAAGCTACCCCTAATTCCTTCAATAATCTCCATAGTTGACCGAAAAACCTGGGGTCCACTGCATACTCGAGGAGTCAGTTTACCTTCAACATAGTAACGCCCTATTTATAGCAGCTTGTCTCCGGGCGAAATGTTCTTACCGTGACTTGAGCCTAGACTAGGCATGGCGACGCCAAACTCGTAAAGATGAATTAAGAGGCAAAGTCTACACATACTGATCTCCACCCCCCCGGCCCGCGGTTGGGGGGGGGGGGGGGGGGGGGGGGGTTTGGGTCACGTTTGGTTTGGCAGCAGAGCTCACGGCTTCGTTGGCGAGATTGACTGTAAACTCCGGGCAGGGTATTGTTAGCTGCGCTGGCGACTTACGAGCAGTCACCCGTTAAGCTCCTCTCAGCCAGAAAGATCAGTCCTTCAAATGGGGAACGAATATAAGGAGCGCTGGATGTACAGGCGCGGCATCCCATATAGGTTTAGATAGGCACGCGTAGATCGTGTCTGCCATTTTCCAGGACCAGCGTATGAATATTCCCTAAAATTCCCGTTGAGTCCTCAGACGACACGCCCAGAGAAATTGTAGTTTGCCAAGAACTAGCCCTACCAGTCGGCGAGGTTTCTGTCTCGCAGCTCTACCAAATTCTGAAGGCGACTTATTGAAGGGAATATTTGCGTCGTCTTTGCTGCTGCTTAAGGCGTGGACGTCAGTCTTCTCGCGGGAGACCCGGGTGGCTTTCAAGGGGGCCCCGACGGGTCTGTTTAGTCGTCCATAATGCTTGGAGATGATTCGAGATGTACCACTTGGAGATACGATGGAAGAACGCTGAGAGCCATAGAAGTCTTCATTTTGAGGTCGAGCGTCGGGATCGGGTTGTTGGGGAGGTCCTCGGAGGGAACCGATCTCTGAGTACTCTTGACTGTATTCATGTCTTGCTTGTCCTGTATGCTTTGGCGTAAACATTTATATTCTCCGCGTCTCTGACTCGCAGCAGTGACCCATCTACCCCATCGCCCTTAGGACCTAGAGTAGCACGACATCTTCCTCCAACATTCTGCAACACTCGAGCTTTCTCCCTGATTGTACTGTTGAGATAGGGGTGTGAATAGGGGTAAGACGACCCACACCATCTGTGTATATATAGTTTGTGTAGACCTCAAGCCCACAAGGTTAGTCACGGAGTATGGAACGTGACAGGCATTCAACCTATCTTTGGCATCTACACCCCATAATGGAAGCGCAGTCGGTCGCCCGTAGTTACATTGAATAACTTGCTGGAACCCTGGAATATGATCGTACTCTCATGGACATCAATAGACGGTGGCCATGTCTGCTGTCATCACTGGGAGCAGAGTAAGATAGATCAAGAGACGCTTCAGGCATGAGCTTACCCGGACCTCGCCAGCGGTCTACAAGATGGTTGGCGTATATCAAGTTATTTGACTTTACATAACGTTCTTCCTTCGATGCGGTCATGTTTTGTTCGGGGCCTCACGGAATTGGAGGTTTCTAGCCTTGTTATCGTAGGGCTCGCCTCAGAATCTATGTCTCGGTTGTGCGAGAAGATGTGAAAGAAACAGTAGTCCTGTAAAATTCCTACTCTTCGCCATTGAACCGGGGTGGTGTCCAGGTCTATGACTAATTAGAACTGCAATTGACCCTTTGCTGCAGTCAGGATATATATAGCGTTATTGCCCTAGGAGCCATAACGCTTCCGTTTTCGCGCCGCTACACTCTTGAAAAACCTGGTGGAGTCGTTTGTTGTACGAAGGCCTAATACTGCTGCCGAGCCTGCGGGCTCCTCGTGAATATGATCCAGAGCCAGCAGGCGGAGGAGAATGTTCTGAATTCCTTCCCACGAACGGTCGCTGCGTCCAAATTGGTGTTTATTAGCCAATTGTGGAAGCCAGGTTTTAACAGCAACGCTGGCTTGCATAGGTAGATTTCGGTCAGATGTAATTATGCAACTCCACCTTACGAGTCAGTTCGTATCCACGCCTAATTCAAAGCGAAGTCCTTCGTGATGGTAAGCGAATAGCCCCGCCATGATAGTCCTGGATACGACGTTACGACATGTGGATCATCCATCTATAAGCACAGAGGTAGGACCCAATCCCAATGATTATATGACGCAAGATTCGATTGGTGATGATTCCCCGAGGCCGAAACAGTTTGGGGTTCGGTCAGACTTCAAAGCGGGGCCGTCACTTTAACTTGGCGTTACGCGGGTGGCTTCGACACTGCATCAATGCATCGCGATAGATTGATTGGTGGGCAACTTAGCGGTTAGCCTTTATGTTGAACTACGCTTGTGGCACATAGCAATGATTCCCCGGCAAGGGGGGCGTAGTAGGATGGGATGAGCGCCTATTGCAGTGGTGAATGATAGTTAAAGACACGCTTTGCAAAGTAGATAATGAGTACCTGACTGCGCGATCGACGCATTGTTAGAATTGACGATGCGCCAATCAACGTCCTTTCTTACAATCGGAAGGTAATTGTGCCCTTGCCTTACGCTCTTGATAAAATTGGGATATTCGAGATCGTCGATGGTGCGCCGGGCTCGAGCTTACTTTAGAATGGTGTTCTAGAAGGCTTGAAACGCCCATCCCGATGGAACATTGGTGCGATCGATTAACGGGCAGGGTCGTTATCAAAAAAATTGACACACTTTCTTAGGACCCACTAACCAAAAGTGTGTCAATTTTTTTGATGACGACTTTTTTTGACGGGGTTTTAGGGGTTATCCCACCGGTGTGTGGCGCGCCTATGGCTTGCGGATCGTTTTGAGGACTGACTAGATGAGGAAACGTGTCAAACAATGCATCAGTGATATTGGACGAAGAAATCCCAAAATGGCACAATATAATCCATGAGGTTGGGAGGATCGGAACCGGACTTTTAAGTGCCAAAGGGAGACGTCAGCTACTGGAATCGGGAAGCTACCGCTTCAAATATTTTGGCGCTCACCCCGGATTCCAATGAAGAGGCGGCTCGCAAATAGGAGCTTTACCTGCCTGTTTCGTGTCGCCTTGAGTGGTCGCGATCGACTGGCAATCAATTGGCATCGAGGCACTTGTTGCACCTAGTCCCTCAAAGCGCTTCGCAAAGAAGAGGCAAACGGGGCGGCTTGGGGGCTGGAATAGGCCGGCTTGGAAGCTTTGTCAAGCAACCTAAACCGCGCTACCGGAGGCTGTTGGATGGCAGCCCAAGTCCACCGATGCAACGACTTGCAGTGGGGACCCCTCTGGCCCCTGCAGGTACTGCAACCATGCGTTGCCGTGATGCAGCTAACTTATAGTTAATGGCCACCATTAAATGTCGTTGAGACTCCTTCCGCAACATTCCTTAGCTCTCTTCTAAAGGTTTAAAGCGAAAATGAATGGTTTGAACGCGCGGACTTGCAGCTGTTAAAAGGTTTAGGTTGTGATAGGTATCGGTTGAACCGAAACATACATACATCCTAGGGGTTACTGTTTTACGTGATTAGTACCTCGTACTGCTCGGGACTATCCCGAAATAGCAGTTTAACGCCTTTTTGGCCAATGGGAGCTAGTTGCCTACTCCGATTCCGTTTATACAAGGGAGTAAACTTAATCTTGCATTAATGCCCTGTACACGTACTTCCTAGCAACAGCCATCATCCGATATGGAGTTCTAGACAGGAATTTTGCTGAAGATATGGAATAAATCCCCAAGTATTACATCTGGATACTAAGGTAGACTACAGAGTGAGCCGATAGGAATGACATGGACATGTTCAAGTCTTCTCAAGATTTCTCTAGCTCCACTTTGTGAAAATCGTGGAAGCTAAGAATGTCAAGAAAGGGAGGGAGTCCTTGTCCGGAGCGCTTACCCCGAACAGGTAACTAATATCTGCTACCCACCAAATATGCGAAGTGGCGTGCCAAAGAAATACGAATATTCAAGTGCTAAATTCAACCACCTTCCTCCAAGAACATGTACCCAACCCAACCCCCTTTTTGAATAATATTCTTTGTACCGTGAACCACATTGTTAATGGTTATCGATTATGACTGTCATCCGTATAGCCCCTGAATCATTGCATGTTGGCTTGTTTTTTTGCTTGGCCAACATACATGTAGGTATTTAGTACATACCATACTCAAATCACTTTTCTCGTGCTGAATCGACGACGAACTCTCTGACACGTTCCCAACCTCCACGCGTTTTCTTTCTATCTTACATTCGTACTATTACACATGTTGTTTGCTCGACAACGCAGCTTCACGGAACCATTTTGCTTTTACATCGACCGGCGGCTTTAACCCTAGCAAGGTGTGACTGTCACAAATGATCGCCCGCTGTCTCTCCACACCCCACACAACGCGATAGTCTGACTATCACCGACCAGCTCGTACATTTTAATTTCGGGATAGTTCCCAGGGGTCCTGATCTACGTTTCTAGCCAACAGTCCCCACACACACACACCCAACCCCCCTGGACTCTCTTGGACCCTCTGGAGCGGCCGAATCGCATTCTGGGACCGGTGGATAAAGTCTAAGGAAGTCCAGGTTAACAGCACCGCCACTCTGTTAAACGGACGATCTGCGGTGGTTAATCAACAGTTGACACGAGCTCTTCCTCGTGTCAAAAGCGTCCCATCCCCCTCGTCTAAACGCCTGTCATTTCTACCAACTCTTCCAATTGAGCTAGGGAAGCATTTGTACAGTCACTTGAAGTTGGACTATTTTCGAGACGGCTCGCCAAAATGAATTTCACAAAAAAGATGGATCGTGCCTTTCAATGGGCGGGCGAGAAGATGGGACAGGAGGCCAAGACGAGCCATTCTGACGAGTTCAAGGTGCTCGAGACGGAGATGGCTCTGCGGAACGATGGTACGCAGTCACATCACATCATCTAGGCAATGTATCAAGCGCTAACAAAAGTTGCTGCCAATAGGTATGGAGCGTCTTCAGAAATCCATGAACGCTTATATGAAATCGATGTCGAGACGCGGCGAGAGCTTCGAGGATAAGGAGAAAGGCCTGCCGGTCAGCTACCTCGGAAGGACCATGATTGCCCACGGTGAAGATTTCGAGCCGGACTCGGAATACGGAAACTGCCTGATAGGTAAGTGCCTCCCTCGCAGTAGAGGTCCCATGACGACGAATAATAGCTAACATAAATCAACCAAACAGCAATGGGTAGGGCAAATGAACGAATTGCCGGAATCCAGGAGGCCTACGTAGCCAACGCCACATCTTACTGGCTTGAGGGGTTAGAGCGACAGCTTGCCATGATGAAGGAGTACCAGGTTTGTCCCCTAAATAGCCCTATGACTTTACTGTAGGCCAAAGCGTGATCATATGGACTTGTATTAACACTTTCTTCCCAGGCCGCGCGTAAGAAGCTAGAGAATCGACGACTCGGCTACGACGCCAGTAGCGCCAAGATGCAGAAGGCGAAGCGGGAGGACTTCAGACTCGAAGATGAACTCCGGGCGGCAAAAGTCAAATATGAAGAGTCCAACGAGGATGTCCTCCGTAGAATGCAAGACATTCGGGAGGCAGAGGCCGAAGCGATCCGTGACCTGACCAACTTCCTCGATGCCGAACTCGACTATCACGAGAGATGTGCTGAGGAGCTCCGCCGTACCCGCCAGGAATGGGCGGCCGGACGGGGATTGTCGAACGGGAACTCTAGAACTGAGCACGGTCTATCCCGCCGCCTATCTCGCTCCCGGAGCAACACCGCCCATTCTCACTCGGAGCGCAACGATCGTACGGAGCGCTGGGCGAGCCGCCATGATGTCGAGGACGATGAACCCACACCAGAGCCCCCGCGACTTCCCGTCCGATCTGGTCGCCAAGGTGGGAGCGGTCCAACTACCCCCGAGCCACCGCGCCCGACTATCGCCCGCGCGTCCACCTATGCGGCCGGGTTTGAGCCCCCATCCGGGCGCCCATCTGCCTATCGTGAGGCGCCGTTGCCGCCGCCAGACAACAACTTTCTGAGACCCAGGGCCACCATTCCCCCGCCTACGAACATGGGATCTTTACGTAACAACCTTAAGCCCGTGAACCGAGTCTCTACGAACCAAAGTTCTTCAAGCCAGGATGTTTTCGCCGACGAGTATGACACAACCGCTAGCAGCGGGAGTCCGGACTACGATCGCTGCGAGAGTCCAGCGACGAGCTATGGCAGCCTGAGCCGGACTACAAGCAACAATGGCTTGGCTGCCATGTCGAACGGAAGGAAAGTTCCGCCGCCGCCACCCAGCAGAGCGAAGAAGCCCCCGCCGCCGATCCCGGCCAAGCGGGATATTACCTACTAGGCTACATCATCTTCGACAAAGCAAGTGGAACCCTTGGGAAGACTGGAAGACATATCACATGGATCTTATATTGAAAGCTTCCGATCCGCGGCCTCACCGGAACCCAGTTGATGATCTCGGACCGCTTTTCTTTTGCTGTGGATTACCTGCGAAGCCAGCTTGAGTCGGTATATTTCCGCATTCTACAGCACTTTCGGCCCTGTATACACAATATTACGCAGTCACACGATGCAATCCGGAAGCGCTTTTGTTGCTGCAGAGGGCAAAGGGATCGGTGGAGGTAGCCTTTTCCTGGAATTTGTCGGACAGTGGCATCCGACACGGCGTATGGGAGCAAACAGAAATATCAGCATTATTTCTTACGACATATACCCACCGCTTGTAGTTCCTTCCTAGTCGAGACTGCCAAGGGAGGTTCTCGCATCGGGGATTTCAAGACCACACAAAAAAAAAAAAGGTAAAATGCATGGCATTCTTGGCGCTCTCTCGGGATTAGGACAGGGGTAGAGGTAGAGCTGATAGCAGCATGTATTCCTTAATGAATCAAGGCAAAACAGATACTGCAAATTTGGTTTCCAACATGATGAGCAGGTTTTCCCGTTTGTGCTTTTGTCATCCTACCCCCGGGTTGCATGTGGTGCAGGTCCGTTACGCCAGACGGTTACCAGCTGGATTGCACAGCAGTTTTGCGTCCCGGAATGATTCCCAACCGACCGGCCTTACCTCGAGTCCACACCGTAGCCGCACCTATGACATAAGATACTTATTTTACCTACGCGACCGCCTCCAGAAATTGTCGAAGCGGGTCTGTCCCGTCGTACCTCGTAATCCGTTATGGCCTACAGGTACCTCTTAGACAACATACCTATGTACGAAACACACATGCATACCTACTAGGTACTTAAGTACCGATACATGCCTACTTGAGTGCGTAAATCTTCTTTGCATACCTACTGTAGTATTTAATGCAGCGAGGGGCACCGCATACGGATCTTCGGTTGTGTGTAGCTAGCTACCCCTGAGACCCCTCCGGCTCCGTGCCTGTCTTGTAACGAGATCTGCGGCAGCCGATTCTCACGAGTCACGCAAGCTGCCTGACGGAGCCGAAAAGAAATGGCACACTTTTAAGCCAACCCACTTATAGCTGCAATATAACGACAGAAATCAACAGTTGTATCGAAGTTGCTATTGCAATTGCAGCTTATTATTGCAAGAATTAAAGACTATTAAAGTTATCTACCTATTGATTCGCCTACCTTCAGCTTCAATTATTATCGTTATTATTGATTTAATCACGAATTACAAACGCTGTATCTACGCGAAATGGAAAAATAAAGTGGTTGCAAGTGGGCCTAAAAGTGTGCCATTTCTTTTCGGCAGGGCCAGCACGGGTGGGTTACGTACGCGTATTACGCACCTAGCGTATCGGCACCGTATCTACGAAGCGCATCACCCGGAAGATCTTCATCTGGCTGCCGTCTTTGCTGTGCGTAATAGGGAGAAAATACGGGGTCTTGTGTGACTTTCTAACGCTATGTACATACACTTGTTATGTAATAATCGAGGTTCGGGAGGGGAATTGAAGAGGATTGAGTTATCGAGCACTGGCACGTATTATAACCTAGGTATACAGTATACAGACTCAAGTTACCTGGGGGCTACCGGGCATGGCTTCTCTTTTCGGACGAATCAGAGAGCATGTATTACTGTCGATGGCGGACAACTGCTACGGCCGGCGCCGCCGTCTGACTTCTGGCCATGCAGACAGGCGGCGCGTGTGGAACCTCTGTCGTGCGACAGATCACCCGTAGCGCTGAACCCAAGAATTCCTATGTGGTTTCTAGACGCGGCGGTTCGCTATCAAGACCGTATTGTGTGTAAACTACTATAGCATAATAGGTAGGTAGGTACAATAGGTTGGGCCGGTAACTGTCGGCTTGCTTTTGCCACCATTAACCGTATCTAGTGCAGCCAATCCGACCTTGCGAAACACATCAACCACTTGGTTTGCGATATTACGTTACCTGATATTCTTTGTTGGTACGAGTTTTCTTGCGCCAAATAGAGAGATATTAAGATCTGTCCTCTGACTAGAACTTCTTTTTTGAGTCGCCTCCTAACGTTAGAGTGCCTTCCGCATTTTTTCGGTGGACTGAGTAGGACCTTGACAAGGAAGGAAGATTGCGGGGAAAGGGAAAACCACTCCGAGAGAACAAAATGACGGGCGGCACGCAAGACCTCCCAATGGACCTTCCCATCGTCGACCTAGACGTGTTCAGGCAGGGCCCGCGAGACTCCGAGGCCGCGCAGGCGGAGTGCGCGAAGGCGGCGCGGGCGCTGATCACGTACGGGGCCTTGGTGCTGCACGACTCGCGGGTGTCGGAGGCGGACAACGCGACGTTCCTGGATCTGCTGGAGGACTACTTCGCGCAGCCCGAGGAGGCCCTGCGGCGCGACGAGCGGCCCGAGCTCGGCTTCCAGGTCGGCGTCACGCTCGAAAACACCGAGAAGCCCAAGTGCGCCGCCGACGGCGCCTGCCTCGACGTCATCCGCCGCCTCGCGCCCGAGGAGCGGCCCCTCGACGTCTCGGCCCACGAACCGGACCCCAAGTGTCGCTTCTTCTGGCGCATGGCCGACGGCGTCCCGCCCTACGAGACCAAGTTCCCCGCCCTCAACGCCGAGAACGTCGTCCCTGCCGACCCGGCCATCAGGGGCCGCTGGACCCCCGTCATGGAGAAGTGGGGCCGTTCCATGAAGAGCGCGTATGTCGACGGTTGAGTTGCGCCGATTCTTGCACCTCGTTCCGCCCCTTTTCCGCTTCAGGGGCGTGGGAATTGTTGTTGTGCTAATGAGCATCTTTTGCTAGCGTCTCGGGACTCGGGGAGATGGCTGCCGTCGGTTTGGGACTGCCGGCTTCGACCTTCACGGATGCGGGCCGATATGGGTGAGCCGGTCGCACATACATACCTTCTCTATGTTTTGAATAATATACTTACCCTGTCTTCTAGTCCCCATCTGCTCGCGCCAACAGCTTCGGATCTGGTGAAGTACGGCCAAAAAGATACCATCCTTGCTGGCTTCCACACCGACCTGAATTTCCTGACCATTCACGGTCGGTCGCGGTATCCTGGGTTACGGTACGTATAAGAGGATATTTCGTTTCGGAAACAGTATTCTCTAGTTCTTGGGATTCTGAAACTGACATGTTCGCAGTAAGTACTAGCTCAACTAGCTGCGATGGCTTCCTTGGCCTTAATCTCTGGCACCTCTCCATACAAAGTGTCCAGAGAGATGCTAGCCGCCCTTCCCCTTCTAAGACTAAGTCATTGACGTGAGTATGATAGACATCTGGGCGCGTAACACGGGGAAGAAGATACGCGTTAAGATCCCAGAAGGGAATTACCTCCTCGTGCAGGCCGGCAAGCAGCTAGAACACCTCACCGGAGGACTTATCAAAGCAGGCTGGTAAGTAATTTTCCTTCAGACTCGCCACTTCGCGAACCGTTCTCCAAGTAGACGTGCTAAGAAACTAACCGGTCCGCAGTGAGTACTTACATCACCCGTGTGCCGCCAGACTGTCGGGATACGCTTCTAACAAGAACCCACTCATCGACGCAGATCATGAGGTAGTCGTGAACCAGCAGACCCTCGACGTGATTGAGAGACGCAAGCAGGCGCTTCCAGACCGGCCCCTGGTCCGCATCAGCAGCACGTTCTTCTGGCACCTCAGCAGCGACTTCGATCTGGCGCCCATCCCCGCGCTCGCCGAGCAGGCCAGGGCCCTGCGCGCAGAGCAGTTCAACCTCGGCAGGGACGAGGGCGAGGAGGTCGTCTACGAGCCCATGAAGGTCGGGCAACAGGTCCAGAAGTAAGTGGTTCCCCTTCCCCAGGCCGCCTGGTGAGGGTCGGGGATTTCGGTGCGCGATTTTATGATTGTGTTTCAGCTGCTAACTAGTGGTTGTGATGCAGTGAGTTGAAGCATATTGCGCTTATGGTTTGAAATGGGCTTGAAGATGCGTTGGCATATGTGCTCTTCATCCAACTTCAGAATGATCACTTGTGAGAAGCATACTAGTCGTTTTGGGTTCATCAGAATCCAGCAAGATGCACATATCCTCACGCTGTGTAATCTGTGAGAGGACCGCTCTGGGATTTGAGGGGTGATCAGTTTGTTCTGGTTTACCAATCTGCGCAGTGCCTACCCATTGGTATTGATGCTCTTATAACCGGTGCCATTGAATTTAAAGAGGCTAAAAAAGCTCTATTTTTGACATATATGCAACTACGGGCCCTCATCTCGTGTATAAACCGCATTTCTCAGGTGTCTTAACTGGGTGATTTCAAAGCGCCCATGAAGCATCCGCAACCACGATATATCAAGAGATAAGGCTATAGTGCCGAATATCCCTTTCTCTAGGTGGAATAAATGCGAATAGGTCGCTCTTTCGGTCCCTCTGCCGAACGGACTCTTAATCGGTACCCGGGACATGGGACTACGAGGTCCCAACCCCAACTTTAGTCATTACTACCATTGACCACTGATTTACCTTTATAACTCTTAAATACGGTAATACCTCAGCGCTTGTGCCATTGATTTCTGCTCTGTTCTCATAGATTTATCTCAAGTGGTCAGCGATACTCAGGACTTGAAGGGGGTGTTAGGATGCCCGGCGATAGGGGTTACTTGATGGCGTCCCATCCCCCTTTCTCGACCCACAGCACTAACTTTAGCAGTCTTTAGCAGGTTTTAGTCAACTCAGTGCCCAGCATAACGAGCAAAGTCTAGAATCCCCGGCAGTGGTTCAGCAGCTCATGCCAAAGCGAGCTTAAGTAACGGGTCGTACTTGGCATCTCCACTTAACAATGGCGTGCTCTGTGCGGCAAACGAACACTTCATACTCATTCTTGATCCAAGGTGCGGTAGAGAGCTCAAACCGATTCCCAACATGGGGTTCACGAGAACACGGACTGGATGCTTCACATGCAGAGAAGATGGATACAAATGCGACGAGGCTAAGCCCTACTGTGGTCGATGTGTGCGACTTCAGAAGCCATGCAAAGGCTACGGCGTCAAGTTAAAGTGGCGCAGCTTCGAAGGCCCTTCGACACCTCAAGTCTCGGGCAGGAGGCGGACGAGCAAGTCGAAATCGCCCGCAAGGAGCGATTCGAGTCTTGCCACCGCGTCGAGTTTGGCAGACCTACGGAATTCATTAAGCCCAGTGATCGCCCGCAACCCGTCGTATCTTCCGCCTAGTATCGGAAGAGCTGATCAATGCCTTCTGGATCACTGGACGACAACCCTGGCGACGGTAGTTTCTATGACTGCTGGTTCTCAGAACCCTTTCCTTATACATCTCACTCCCATGATGATTCAATCAAGTGCTCTGCGTTCTGCTGTGTGTTCAATGGCAGCCAGCCACCTAGCCGTTCTCAGAGCGGACCAATCCCTTCAAACATCTGCCATCCATCATCGAGTCTTGGCAATCTCGTCCTTGCGGCAGTCGATCCAATCCCAGGACCCTGAACTTTCTCTCGCGACGATACTTTTGCTACAGCTATCGGACCGCCTCTTCGCCATCGACACAAGAGCAGATCATTTATCTGGAGCCAAGGCTATCATTACGGGCAGTGGTAAGACCCACACATGGAACACTGCGAGCGCGTCATTCCTACTCAGCCTCTGCTTCTACCATGATGTCCTAGGATCAGTCTCTCGAGGGACAAGGCCGTTGCTTGAATTGGATAAGCAGCGGTTCCCCATTGGAGACATCGCCATAGAAGGTATACCTTCTATGCAAGGGTTGACGGCCGTCCTGCAGATCGTTGCCCGGATCAGCCGGATGCAGGGAGAGGGCGCGAGTGATCCAGTTGCTGAAGGCTTTTCTGTTCAAGAGGCACTTTACGCACTAGGGGAATCCGCCGAAGGGGATATTGAGCACACTGTCCAAGCATATAAGCATGCTGCGTTCATCTACCTCTATCGAGTATGGTGCAATGTAGGCGCGCCGAATCCCCTGACTCTGAAGCATGCCGCAAGTTGTCTATACCACCTCAGCCAAGTCAAGCTTTCTTCTCCGCTTCTCTCCGGTCACGTCTGGCCTCTCTGGACCGCTGGCTGTGAGACTATCGACAGTCAACTGCGGCAGTTCGTCTGCGACAGAGTCGATGCCATGTTCGCAGTCCGGCATCTTCCCTCGCTCCAGCGAATCAGGCAAGATATCGAGGAAGTCTGGAAATGCAAAGACGATTCACGGAAATCGACGGGCGTTGATAACGTCGATTGCATCAAGGTCATATTGAGAAACAGGCAGAGAGAAGCCGACCTAGCCTAAGACCGACCGCCCTACCGAGCCACAACCCGGCCTCATCATCCGACAAATCTCGTGAAAATCCATATCCAATTTTCAGCGATAGGGTGTAGGCCGCAACCACCCGGATGTCTTGATGCACCGACCGCGGACCCCGGGCATAAAGTGAGACGCCTGTGTTCTAAGCGCGACGGGACCTGGACTCTCCCTGCACTGCACAGCCTAGAAACATAATCAGCCTAAAATATATATTATTGTAATTTGCTGAAAATGGGGCCGATGGGTAGACCATGGCGTCTACGGCGCTCGGTTTTTGGTCGTCATCATACGGCTTGAAGAGCCGAATTTGTCGGTCTCTCCCTTCTGTTCAAATTACCACAGCACTCTCGCTGTGTGACTGCCTCAGCCCTAGTCTGCCTGTTTCCGCGCTTTCTCGCCCCGATTAACGCCGCCCACAAGGCACATTCCGGTAATCCGTAAGTAGCTGCTGCGGAATGTTTTGAGGTACTGCATGGTCCGGGGACAAATCTGTCTAAAGAACGCCACAACCGCTCTTTCGTCGGGTATCCCCTGTCAACCCGGGATGCTCGTGGTAATAGGGTGCCCTTCAGCCCTGGATCCTCTCTAGGTGACAGTGAGGACGAGAGCTCTGCTAATGAGACGAGAAGAGCCACCGACTCAAGCACAAACGGGCAGGATCCTGTTCATCCGCGGTGCGGTTGGGCTTGTGAAAGTCCCAAACAGCAAGATGGAAGATTAACACACGATCTCCTTAAATACGAGCCTTTAAGAGCAAGTAACGTTGGCCAATGGCAGGAGAGGCTCAAGCAATAAGTTAGCCAGCTTTCCAACGGTTATTCCTACACAGCTACGCTGGGTGGATAGAACAAGGGCAATCCAAAGGGCGATCCAAAGCGCCGTCGCGGCGCATGAGGAAACCGAGATCAACTCGCGGGGGACATACAACGACAACTTATTACTCTAGTTCATTCATCCGCTAAAGATGACTTCGAAAGATGCTATAATTGCGCCAATACTTACTAATAATGTTATGCCATCGTCCTACGCAGCCCATGTAACCAAACCTTTCCAGACCCGGGAAGTCGATCCACTCTTCGCTCTCCGTGCCAGTGAACTGCCATGTTCTACTGTATTAGCGAATAAATTAATAGCAAATGTTGTCAACATTGTCTATGATCGTCACCGATAGTCTAAATCTGCAATCGCCTAGCCTGGTTGTACACCAGCCTTCCGAACAATAGGGAACAGGACATGGAATGTATTGCTAATTCGCAGTCGAGGTGGTGTCTGCACCCAAGGACTCCGTAACATGTCCTGAAATGAGCTCGACGGCCGTTAATGTTCGGAGACCGACACATTCAGGGCCGTCCAGCCATCTACAAACTCGATATCGACCTCGGAGGTGACGGCCAGCAAAGCGCCATTCCGAGCCAGGGCCTGGGGCCAGATCTTGCCGGAGGCTGGGGCGGCCGCCACGCGGACGGTCTCGAAGGCCGTCCTATTCGCGCTGCCGATGTAGGTGCTCCGGACGTAAACGCGGCAGGCCGCGACCTTGGTCGCACCGTTCCACGAGACGTAGACTGCCACCACGCCGGTGTCGTTGATGACATAGCCCACGGTCTTGATGTCCGGTGTCTGCCGGGGCGTCCCCACCCAGTTGTCGAACCCGTAGGCCCGATGCGTGCTGAAGCGGTCATTCAGGAAGCGGGCTTCCATGAGCAGCCCACCGTCTTCTGCATGCTCGGAGGGATACTCGGCTATCGACCAGCTGACTGCAAATGCGCGTAAATTTACCGAGAACCCTCTTGAAGCAGTACTAACCTGGCAAGACGAATATGGGCCGACCGGGAAAAGGATCGGGAGTGCAGAAGATAGGAGAAATCAAATTAGGCTTACCGAAAACGTTGTGATTCGGAAGCACCTGCACACCATCGGATGTCTCAGTATGCGCCCTGTCATGGCAGTCGAAATGGCCGAGCAGGCGGGCGCTCGTCGGCTCGCCGCCCGCGTGGTCGAGCTGGGCGATAAGGCCGCGGGAAAAGCCATGAGACGTCGGTTTCGCGTCCGAGTGGCGCGGGCCGCTGGCGTTATCGAAAATGCTGACGACGGAGCGCTCCGGGGCGTAGCTCAGGTAGCACGCGGTGTTGCCGCGTGCCCTGAGACATCTCAGCGTCGTGGGCTTAGCTGGCGGTTGGCTGCATCTAAAAGAACGGCGTGATCACCCTCGATCACCCTTCGTAAACCCTCCCTACATCCGGCTGGTCCCATGGCTTCTAGACTCACCGCGAACATCGGGGCCAATCTCTTGGAGTAGGACTGGGACTCAGCAAACGGTTATTATGAGTACGCACCGTCAGGAGTATGCAACAGCACATGTAACTGTGCTTCTGTTTGTAGAGGGCCAGCGTTCGCTCTTGTTTTTAGTAAATGTGTGGTGTCTCTTTTCTTCCGTTGAACAACTACTAGGAGTAACGAAGCTTGACGCCCTCGCAGGACTTACACGCAGCGCGCTCTACCCCTGCCCCTTTCCGCACTTTGATCCCCTCGTCAATTCAGCGGCCAGGTTGCAGTCAATCTGGGGAATGGCCAGCAGCAGCAAAGCGTCCCTCAATCCGATAGGTCTACGGTTGGCGTGGAGATTGAGTTCGTGGTGAAAAGTAGAGCGATGATTCATCAAGACTTTAATAGCTAGGCCGTAGAAATCAGGCAACACTTTTTGAATGCGAAAATCCCAAGTTACATTAATTAGTGACTCGTCGCGGAAGGGCAACATCACTAGAAACGTACCAGGAATGGACCATCATCCAAAATCTTGCCCTTACGTTGATACGGGGAAGAAACATATGTAAGTCTATTTACTTTTATTTTTTTATTTTTCTATTTTGTTTTCTTTTTATTTTTTTGATTTGATTTTATTCTTTTTCCATCTTATCTTGTATATTTTACCTGATTTTCCGTTTAACTTATTTGTTTTATTTATCTTAATTTGTCTTTTTATTTCTTTTCGCTTTTGATTTTAATTTTGCTTTTTATAAGACTTTGACATTATATATTAAAGCATATATGGCTAAAGAAAGAAGCTATTATCAGGTTGATTTTTAAAATGTTTTTTCGAATAACTAAAGATAAAAATACCTTTTTAAATATATATAAAAACAGCTGCGGCTAAAAAAAAACGATACCGGATATATATAAACCGGTTTCCTTCAAGTAATTAATAAAATTAATTCAAAACCTGCTTAGTTAATTAATTTTAGCTGGATTTAATATATTTCTTTAATGATTAAAAATTAATAATTAAAGTTTTTACAAATTTAAATATTACTTAAAAAGAAATCGTATACGTCTTACACTACCTTACCAGATATACCATCTTACCGAATAACTTTTAATATATTTTAATTACTTAACTTTAATTATTTATTTCTTAATATTAATAATATAAAACGGCTTATAAAAAACGTACGAATAAATTTAATTATTTAAACTAAAAAACGAAACTTTAAATTTAATTATATAATATTTAATTTTATATATAAAATACTTTGATTTATTTTATATAAATAATATCGCGGTAAATTTTTCCGAACCGATATTATTTTAAATTCGTAAAAAATAAAATCGACCAATAAAATAAAATAATTATTAACCGAATTTGTAATTTAAATATACGAACATTTTTTATTTAGGTTTAATATATTAAAAATATAGCTAATATATTGCTAACCTAACGTATTATAAATTACGTCGGAATTAATTAAGCGTCGAAATTTATTAAACGGTAAAAAAAGCTTTAAACGCATTAAAATCGGAAAATTAATTATTAACGAATTTTATTCGAAAATTTAAAAATATTTTATAAATAATTCGAATTTATTCGGGTTACAATTACAAAATACGGCATTACAAAAAAATATTTATAGCTTTAATAAATTTAATTTTTTAATAAAAGTTTTTATAATAACGAACATAATAATTACTAATACGGAAAAACGTAAAAGATTTAAATAAATATAAGAAAAAAATGAAAAATAAATTATAATTATTTAAATTATTAATTTTTAAAATTAAGCTATACCGTTATTTATTATTATAAAAAAATTACGTTACATTTTAATATCGTAATAACTTATTATTAATAACTAATTAAAAAATTATATTAAATTATGATAACTAAATAATAAATAAATTAGGTTTAAAATATATCTAGTATTTTAATAAACATATTTAGACGCGTACAAAAAATCCGAAACGTCTTTTTATTTTCGACGACTACAAAAATTATTATTCGATAAAATTCGAAAAATAATACGTTAATAACAATATTATTACGTTTTATATATCCGCGCATTTGTCATATAATCAGACCAATTGCTAGCTCCACTGAGCTACGAGCCCCTTGTCGGGTCGTATCAGCGACTGTTGCTGCATACGTTCTTATCAGGATTTATGGGGTCCTGTCCTAGCCCTGTCTGGCTGTAGGGGGCTGTATTCTTACAGCATTTTTCGTATTAGCTTTAATTTTTTAACGTATTTTTTTTTAATACGTATTTATTTACCGTATATCGAAAACCTAATACGATATTATTATATTTATATTACCAAAGAAAATTTTTTTACCGGCTTTTATAACGCGTTCTAAGTTATTATAACGTCTAATAATATTAAATTTATATTCGTAAAAATTAATCTTATTTTAGTCGATTTTAATATAATTTTTTCCGAATTAAAAGTTCCTTTAATTATACCTACGTTAACCGTTTTCCTACTAACCTCTGTAACGGCACTGGCAGCTGGGGCATGTCAGACCCCACTTTTGTACAGCTGATGGCAGCGCAGCCCTTGGCCTATTTAGGTCTGCCGCACAAGTGGCCATTCTCTTCCTTTTCCTTCCTTTCTTTACTTTGGAATCTTTATTTATAGCTTGCCAATAAACCAGCGTTCTGCTGCATATAATGGCCGTGACACTATTCCAAGGTTACCACTTTCGCTGGACCGAGCGATTAATAAAAACTGCTTCGCTGGCCTAGCGATGAACAAATAAGGTACCCCACCGTCGAGGCACAACGATATAAAATAACGTGCAAGATCAAACCTGGCGGGCATAAGGATTTGCCTGCTAAAAAGGTTCGGGTGTGCAAAAGACGATATGCATCCGGACCTGACCGAAGACTTGCTTACGGAGGCATTAAAATCCCCGACCCCGACTAACGGCCGCAACCTTCATTACGCACGCCCGGTTACGATTTAATACGCCGCGTTTACGATTATTTGCGCCCGGCTACATTATCCCGTTAATTGCCGCGTTTTCGACCATACGCGCCCGGCCTTAAGAAACGGTGGACTTAATAGCTTAGAAATTTTAATAAAGTAATAATAAAGTGTTAGAAATAAAGGTGGCAAGGAAGAAACGGTACGACCGGTCGGTTAAATAGCTGGTTAACTTTTAACTTAAATACTTTTTTCGTTCGTATACAAATTTTTAGGAAGGGGTAATGTGACGGCATTGGCAGCTGGGGCACGTCAGACCCCACTTTTGTACAGCTGATGGCAGCGTAACCCTTGGCCTATTTAGGTCTGCCGCACAAGTGGCCATTCTCTTCCTTTTCCTTCCTTTCTTCACCTTGGAATCTTTGTCTATAGCTTGCCAATAAACCAGCGTTCTGCTGCATACAATGGCCGTAACAACCTCCGCCGATTTTATTTTACTTCCTATAAAAAGTCTTAAAAATATCCGTAAAATAATAAAACAAAAACGATATTTATAAAACAAAATGAAAAATTATTAAAATAATTCGTTAACAAATATACTTAAATCGGTTAATTTTATAACAAAAAGTTATATATTATAATTATATAAAACCGCTTTTTTAAAAAAAAAATTTAATTACGTAAAACGAACTATATATTAAATAAACGTTATAAAACTAAAAATAAATGTTTTTTAAAAAAAAAACATTTATTATATAAAAAAGAAAAAAAAAACCTTTCTAACCTAAAAAAAGGGGTGGTAAAAAAATACAGCTAATAATAACTGGAAAAGATTATTATAAAAAGATTAAAACTAAAGAACGGAAATATAATGTTTGTAACAAGCCCGGATATAATACGCGTACTTATAACGAAATTATAAATACGTTTAAAAAAATCCGATTAATTTAAATTAATACAATATATTATTATTAAGTTATTTAAATTTATTACTTCAAAATGCTAAAAATCATCCGGTAAGGTAGTACATTCGGTAAAGTAGTATGAAACGTTAATTAAAAAAAGAAGAATAATTTTAAGGTATTATAAATCTAGGATTATATTAATAAATTATACAAGGTCGAATAAATTCAAGCCTTATTTTTCAAGCTGAATTAAATATATAAAAAATTATTATACGATATAATTTGTACGATATATATTATACCTAATATCTTCGAATACGATAACTAATTAATAGTTTTTACGGTTAAGATAAATTGATACCTCAGTCCTATAAAGCCTTACTTTAAAGTCGAATACGTGGTTGCCGATAAGCTTCGACTCTGATAAACCTTGTGTTCGCTGACTTCACGAGTTCGGCAGGGTCAGACAATATAACTCAGAAAATGTTAAGCTTTGCGCGGTAAACCTTAAAGATAAACTTAAAGGCAATATTAATAAATTATAAAAGCTTTATTAAAAAGCTAGGTATAAAAAAATAAAAGTAATAATTTTTATTATTATAAAACGATAATATTATTTTAAATTTTAATAACGTTTTAAAAATTTAATAACCGAACGAATTTTAATATTATCATAATTTAAATAACTTTATAAAATTATTAATAATTCTAACGCTAATAAACGTTGATCTAATATTAAAAAACTTTTTAATAAAATGTTTCGAAATTAATAATTTTAAATATTAATATATTTTAGTTCCGTATTAAAATGTATTATTATTTCGGTAATTAACCGTAAAATTAACTTTTTATTTAAATTTCTAATTTTAAAAAGCTTTTAAATGAAATAGTTTTTCTAATAATTAAGAAAAGATTAATAACTTTATTTTTATAGTTAAGATAATAATTATATTTTACTTATTAAGTTTTTAAATAATAAAATTATCGAAAAATAATATTATAAAACTTTAAAGAATTTTAGCGGTTAAAATTATTTATAAAAAAGACGACGTTTATATAAAGCAACGATTATATTTTAAATCTTTTACTATCGTTACTATATTATATAACGAAATAATACGTATAATATTTATACAATAAAGCTTAAATTTTTATTATAACGTAATAAAGAAAAAACAATCATAATTATATTTAAATAAATAATAATACTTTATATAATAAAATATTTATCATTTCGAAATATAACTTTTTCAACGTAATAAATATTTCGTTTTTATATCTTTTAAAATCTTTTTATTTAAAATCATTAAAATAAAAATTTTTAATTTTAAAAATTTTAAAACGTAAATATATTTTTTTAATAAACGTTTTATATTAATTATAACTTTTAATTTCATGGTTAAATAAAATACCTAGTTTTAGAAATTATTATGATTTTTAAAATCGGTAATATAAAAAACCTTTTTTTTATATATTATATTTTGAATTTTATATATTATAATTATATCGCTAACATAAAAAAAATAACGTATAAATTATCTGAAATAAACTTTAAATTTAAATCTTTTTAAGTTTATTTATAATTCTCGTTATTATAAAAATAATAATTGTTTTAAACCGGATAAAGCTTTTAAAGTTTAAAATAAAAATTTAACATTCGAATACTTATAAAAAACGTACGTATATTAATTATCGATTTTCAAATATACAAACGCGTTAAAAATGTTAAATTAATAAAATTTGAAATTAAACTAAGTTACGATAATTATTAATATACGAAAAGAAATTATATAAATATAAATATATATATATTAAACTTTTTATAAAATTACAAATCGTTACGGATAATATATTTAATAAATTTATAAATAAATATTTATATTAACGGAAGAATATTGTTAAAGTTAACATTATTAATTATTTTACTCGGTATATTTAATTTTTTTTAAACAATTATTTTCTAATTTTCGATAACGTACTATATCATTAAACGGTCCAAACCAGGAAGTGGACCGTTTCTTAGCACTTTGCAATAATAAATCCAAATAATACAACTATAATATACTAAATTAATTTAAATTAGTCGGATTCTTTTTTATTAAACGTATTTATAGCTTTTTTATAAATACGCGTATTATATCCGAGCTTATTATAAACGGTATGTTTCCGTTTCTTAATTTTTACCTTTTTAAGATAATTACTTTTAATTATTATTAATTACAATTTTTTATTACGTTCTTCTTTTTTGGGTAAATTCTTTTTTTTCGTTTATACAAGGTCGAATAAGTTTAAGCCTTATTTTCTAAGCTAAGCCAAATATATAGAAAATTATTACACGATATAATTTGCACGATAAATATTATAACGTTCCCCATATACGAGCAAGACACACAAGCGAGCGAGATACTTTTTGGCACCTCGTAACAACAAATTCAAATAACTTAACAACAACATATCGCATTAATTCAAATTAATCGGATTCTTTTTCGCCAGACGTATCTACAGCTTCTTTATAAATATACGCATTATGTCCGAACTTGCCGGAAACGCTACATTTTCGTTCCTTAATTTTAACCTTTTTACGACGATTACCTTCAGCCGTTATTAATTATAATTTTTTATTACCCCCTTTTGTTTTGGCCAGAAATATTTATCCTTTTTATATAATAAATATTTTTTCTTCTTAAAAACGTTTATGTTTAATTTTGTAATGTTTATTTAAAATATAATTCTTTTTGCGTAATTAAGTAACTTTTTTTCAAAAAAAAATATATTTTCGTATAAAAGTAATAAATTATTTTTGGTTAAAAAGTTAACCGATTTAATTATTTTTTGTTTTAATTAATTACTTTATTAGTTTTTTAGTCTTTTTTTATAAATAACTTTTTTATTTTATTATTTCCTTAATATTTTTAAAAATTTTCGCGGGTAGAAAACGAATAAACTCGGTAAAAGTTAACGGGAAAACGGTCGGCGTAAGCATAATTAAAAAAATTTCTAATTTAAAAAAAACGTTATTAAAATCGAATAAAATAAAACTAATTTTTGTAAATTTAAATTTAATATTATCGGACGTTATAATAACTTAAAACGTATTGTAAAAGCCGATAAAACAATTTTCTTAAATAATATAAATATAATAACGTCGTATTAAGTTTTCGATATACCGTAAATAAGTACGTTTTAAAATAAAAAAACAAAATACATTAAAAAGTTAAAACCGATACGAAAAATACGCGGGCATATAAAATGTAATAATATTATTATTGGCGTAATACTTTTCGAATTTTATCTAATAATAATTTTCGTAACCGTTAAAAATAAAAAAACGTTTCGAACTTTTCGTACGCGTTCGAATATATTTATTAAAATATTAAATTTATTTGAAACCTAATTTATTTATTATTTAATTATTATTACTTAATACGATTTTTTAATCGGCTATTAATAATAAATTATTACGGTATTAAAATTTAAAATAATTTCTCCTTATTATAATAATAAACAACGATATAGTTTACCTTTAAAAATTAATAACTTAAATAATTATAACTTATTCTTTATTTTCTTATTGCGTTTATTTAGGTTTTTTATATTTTTCGGTATTAATAATTATTATATCCGTTATTATAAAAAGCTTTATTAAAAACTTAATCTTGTCGAAGTTATAAATATCCTCTTTTATAATACCGTATTTTGCAATAATAATCCGAATAAATTCGAATTATTTACGAAATATTTCCGATTTAAACGCGTTTAAAGTTTTTTTTGCCGTTTAATAAAGTTCGACGCTTAATTAATCCTAACGCGTTTTATAACGCGTTAAGTAAACAATAAATTCGCCATATTTTTAACGTATTAAAGCCGGACAGGAAACGTTTACGTATTTAGGTCGAAAATTCGGTCGATAATAGATTTTTTTTCGGTCGGCGTTAATTTCCGCAAATTGAGAATAATATTAATTCGGGCGTATTTACCGTTAGAACGGTATATTAAAGTAAAATACGAAATTTTATAAATAAAATTAAGCTTTTTATAACTAAGTTTCGGAGGGTTTTTTTAGCCTAAACAGTTAGGTTTATTTTCGCTTTTTTTGTAAAGCGTTCCATAACGTTGGTGTTAAGAAATAGACGACTGAAGATAGGTAATTAAAATGGCTAAAAAAGTGTCTCGTTTGCTCGTATGTCTTGTTCGCATGTGTGGAACGTTACCTAATATTTTCGAGTACGATAATTAATTAATAGTTTTACGTTTAGGATAAATTAATACCTTAGTTTTATAAAGCCTCATTTTAAAGCCGATTGCTAAGCCTTTGTAAGTACGTAATTTTTCGACTGATATCGGCTTAAAAGGCTTACATACGTAATTGCCGATAAGCTTCGACCAAAAGAATTTTTTAAACCTTTAGCTTTAATAATATATATTATATTATTAATTAATTAAAAAAGCTTTTTAATGAAAAATAATTTCTTTAATTTAATTATTAATTTTTTTAATTAATAATTAAAATTAAATATATTATTTATTTTTTCAACGTTATTTTCTAACATCGCTTTTACTAAATTTAAAAAAAGTTTATATTTAATTAAACTTTAAATTATTTATTAATTATTAATCAAAAATTATTAAAATATAACAAACTTAATATATATTTGTTTAAAAATATAAGCAATATCCGAAATAAACTTTCAATTTATAAATAATAGTAATTAAATAAATAATTCGAAAATTCGGACGTGAAAAAAATTTACGTATTCTTTTAAATAAAAAAAGATACCTTTAATTAAAGGTTTATATTAATAGTTAAAAAAGGAAATTAAATAAATGTTATTTATATAAAAAACCGTTCATTATATGTCCAGTTTCAATTTAATAAATATATCGTAAATTTGTATAATTTATATAATTTATATAATCTGGTCCCAGATTACCTAGATTATTTAGATTACCTAAATTACCTTAACCTTGACGCGGGAAAAGTCAAACTCTTCCTAATCCGAAGATTAGCCGTACGGGGTCCGCATCAAGCTCCAAAGGCAGGTTTCTCCAAATACAGAAACCTCTATTTCTGTACTGTATCATTTTGGTTTTTCGAATTATTATTTATTTAATTCTTAAAATTAAAGTTTTATTATTATATTTACATGATTTATTATACGATATTTTTCTTATAATTTTCGTACGTTTCGTATTAATTCAGTTTTATTAGATATAAATCCTTATTTTATTTTCGGTATTTTTTCGTTTAATCGTTAAATATTATTTAATCGTTTTTTGATTATTATTATAACTAAAAAAATAAATTATATTTTAAATTTTTTATTATCTTTTATACTTTTAAAATTATTTTATAAAGGTTAACTTAATAAAAGTCACTTTTTAAATTATTATTTAAAATAATTTTGTAATTTTGTTTTAATTTTTATTATATTTGTAATAAAAGGTTACAATTATTTCGGACGCGGATTATATTAATTATCATTTTATCGCTAGTTTTTTTTCGGTATTAATTTTCGGAAATTAAAATTTATTATCGCAATTATTTTTAGTTTTTATAATATTATATAATATATTCTTATTTTCTGTAATTATAATAAGTAATTAAACGTTTTTTACAATAAATAATTTTTAATTTTATAAGTTTTAAATAAATTTATAAAAAATAAAAACAAATTACGTATTTTTAAATTAATATTAAAATAACTTAATTTCCGAATAAAATATTCTTTTTTTCTATTTTTTAAATTATCGATTATCGATTTTTACGGTTTAGGCAATATATGTATTAAAATTTATAATGCGGTGTTTTTAAATCACTTATTTTTAACTTTTTATAAAATATATTAAATATAATATTATTTTTATTATTTTTATGTCCAGTTTTAATAATCAAGTTTTTAAGTATTAATATATATTAAAATCTTATTTTTTTTTTTAGTTATAATTAAAAAAGCTTTTAAATTACGTTTCGTTTTTTATCCGGATTAATAAAACTATTTCGGAATTTATTTTTAAAATCAATATAATATTTAAAAACTTTTTTAAAAATTCTTTTTATTACATTTTTTTAATTTTTAAATAATTTCGGATAATAGTTTAATTTAATTTATAATATTTTTAATAAAATAAATTATTATAATATAAATTTAATTTAAAAAATTCTTTAATTTTAAAAATCGGAAATACGTTTTAATTTAAATTAAAAATATTTAAACGCTTTTTTTATCGTAAAGTTCGGACTTTTTAACTTTATTTTTAATAATTATTATCATTAATATTTAACTTTAAATTAATTTTTAAATTAAATAACTTTTTTTTAAAAATTATTAAATAACGTTATTTATAATATTAATTAATATAATAATAATATTATTAAATTAAAATCTATAATATATAATAATTATAGATTTAAAAAATCATTAAATTTAATTATACGGTTTATATTAATAATAATATTATAAGAATTTAAATAATAAAATAATATTTACGTTTAATAATAACAAATAACCGTAAATAATTTAAATAAATTAATATTATTTAAATTATAAAAATAATAAAAATATATATTTTAATTAAGATTTATTTAAATTTGTTTATTTTTTCGGATCTATATCGTATATGTAAACTGGATTCGTATAAATCCGGACATTTTTTCGGATTTATATCTTTTAAATGCATAAATTCTATCAGCTAGCAGGGAGTGCGCTAGCACTCTTAATCGGAACATATACATCACGTGACTAGACTATATTAAAGTGCGGTACGCCTTTTAAAGCACTTGTAACTAGTTAAGCAATATAATATAACTAACATTCTTTATATTTAATAATTAAAAGTTTTATTTGTTTAATTTGCGTTATTTAATAATTAATTAATTATTATTAAAACGATATAGATTGTACATCAGTAGCGATTATTTATATATTTAGCTATAATAGTAATCGTATTAATAACGTCCGTAATTATTTATAATAATTTTAAGGATTTAAATCAATTTAAGGACGAATTTAAGGCCTGAATTAAGGGATATAATTTATGGAACTATATCGACCTTGATCAGAACCTTTTATGACCTATTAAACTTATGCTGCCCGATATATCCTTTTATCTAAAAAGACAACTCCGTTAATTAACGCAGGCAGTTAATTTATTTTCCGAAAAAATTATATAAATCGAAAAGGTTAATTAAACGGGTTATCCGATAAATACTTTCAAAATAATAGCGAAAGTTGCTAAACTATAAGATAACGATTTAAGGCGACGGAATATACGTAAGGAAAAGTTTCGTTTTAATTAAAGAATACAAAAAAATAAATATACGCTTTTAAAGTCTTATAGGCCCGAAAACGTTACGTTTATACGATATAACTTATTGTGAAAATTTCGCATATAACCTAATATCTTTTTAATAACTTCGGAAAAAAAGAGATTAATAAAATAATCGAACAAATAATAATTGTATTCGAAATAAATTTAATTAATTTGTTATCGAATATATTAACGCAATAATATTTTATGTAACCTTAGTTACTTATAAACAAAATATTAACTTATATATAACGAAATTATTACGAATTAATAACGGTATAATATAATATTTAAAATTAAAATACTTAAAACCCGAAATAATCGCTTAATTATAATTTTATAAAAAAAAAATCCGTTTAAAAGGTTTTACAACAGTCGAATATTAAACATATAACAAAGCAAAGATTAAAAAGCAAATATGCCAAAAACCAAAAAACGGAACGTTTTAATCAAAATAACAAATTATTATGGATTTTACAAATTTCGAAAAAAACTCTAAAGAATATAAATACGTTATATTTATAACCGATAACATTCCGATACTTTCTAAAGGTTTTAAAAAACATAAACAAAATCTTTTTATAAATATTTAAATACGATAACGAAATTTTAAAAATTAGTAATTTAGAAATATATTCTAATCGCCTTTTTTTAACCTTAAATTTAAACTCTTAATATTATATACAAAATAACGTTAAATTATTTTTATTTCTAATCGTATATATCTTCAAAATAATAATATACCTATATAACCGTATCTCTAAATACGTACTTTTTTGGCAAAGCTCATATAAAGTTTATTTTACTTACCTAACGTATAAAAACAAATTTATAATACTTAATCAAAAACCTTAATAAGCTTATTTGTAAATATACAGCTATATAACCTACGCGATAATAAGTACCGTTATAAAAGAAAAATAAAAACTTTAAAAGCTACCTAAATAAATCTTAAAATATAAATTAATTTCCTTATCGGTTACCGATTTACGAATATTTACGAAATCTGGAACTTGTTAATCAATATAATTATTCTTATTTAAAACGTACAATTTAACAAAAAAGCTATTTTTTAAGTAATATCAAAATTTAAAAAATAACCTTTTTTACGTTACGAAAAACGAATTACGTACGTTATTTCGATAAATAAAATTACTTAATTAGGCCCTTAGCCATCCAAATATATATATATATTTAAAAGGAAAATAAAAACTTAAGCGGTGTAATTTAATTTTCGGTTAAATAAAAAGGATGATTTTAAAATAGTACAGGCGTTCAAAAAAACGTACGGGATAATAAAGAATAAACTTATTCGTATAAAACTAATTATTCTTATACAACCGTTATATTCGAACTACTTCCGTTCTTTAAACCGTTACTTTTACTAACGTCTATATTAATAACTGTTACGATTATTACGCCGACAAAAATTAAAAAGATAACCTTAAGTTTCTGTTATACTATTTAACCTAAAATAATGGTAAAAAACGAAAATACCTTACGGGTCGAAAACGTAAACTTTTCGTATGTTCCGTATTATAAAAATATTATTAAAAACAATTATAAAATTTAAAAAGCCGTATTTAACGTTAAATAATTAATCTACTTTATAAATTTACTTAATAATTGGCCGGTAAGTTACGGAAATTTAAGGAAAATAATTACCCGAAATTCGTATTACCTTAATCGGAAAAGTTTTAATATAAAAAAATATAAAAAAATCCTTAGGTGGTAAGGCCGAGTATATAAACGTAACCTGCCGCCAGCATTATAAGGCCATAAAAAACTAAATATATACACATTAAAGAAATTATTTCGTAAAACCGAAAAGGTTTATCTATAACGTTATAAAAAATTATAATTCTAAAAAATCGTTAATTAATTTTTTATTAAAAAATTTTTTTTAAAAAAATAAAATTTAAATAACTTTTTAAATACGCTAATAATAAACGTCGAATTATTACCGAATCCTAATTTAATCTATTTAAATTTTATTAATAGATATCAAAAAAATCGGTTTTATTTTATACGTAATAATTATGACGGCAGCCACCAGGATCAAACCGTGAGGCCGGCAACCGTTATATGGGGCTAACAGCTGCCATATAAACTAGCCACCTGCCATATAGAAAATGGGGATATTTGTAAATCTTTACATATTTCGCAATTTTGCCTTTCTTTTCTTTTTTTTTAATTTAAAATCTTCGTTTATAACGCTAATAATTAACTACCATGCCATATCTTGCTGGCCGTAATGTTATTCTAAATTTATTCCCTTTCTTACTAACCTTACGATTAATAAATAAAATATTATACCTTTCTTACGTTAATACGTAACGACGAAAAATAACGCATCTTAAACTAAACCTAAAATCAAAAGCTAAATTAATTAATATTAAAACGAAATATTTATTAAGAAAAATTATTTATTAATTAATCGACGTTTAAAACGATTTAAATTAATTAAAGGTAAAATTCAAAATATAAAAAATAAAATACTTTTTTAAGATCCAGACCAAAATATAAAAAATAACGAATACCTTAAAAAAACGCCAAAAAACAACGTACCGTAAAACGAGATTAAATCTGTAAAAATAAAGAATTTATTAAACTAAAACCAAAACCATAGTTATTTAAAAATCAACCTCGATAAGTAACTAATTAACGAAATAACTAACGATAATTAAAATATTCAGGGAAAACTTTAAAAATTCCGTAACAAAATCGTTCGTTTTTAGGCTAAATAAAGCCATTATTTTTTTACTTCTTTTAACAACGCCGACCGCCTTTACCAAAAAAACATAATTAATAGCATTTTCGATAATACTAGTACGTTTCGCCTTACTAGTATAACAACATAACCCGCTTTCCACAAATTCGTAAAAAATAATAACGCGAATTTTAACTATAACCGAAAAAAAAAGCTTACGTTAACGACCTAATTAAGTTTAACGGTAACAAAACCAAATTTAATATTTAAGTCCGTAAGGTTATAAATAAATTCGAAATAAATAAACTAACTTTTCGGAACGAAAAAATTCGTATAATTTACTTAGAAATTTTTTTAAAAAAACCCGAATAAATAATTAAAATTCGTTACCGATCGATTACGTAACTTTTTTTACGTAATTGAAATAATTTAAATATTAAAATTATCGTATTATAACCCAAATTAAACTTTCGTTATTAAAAAAGCTTTTCGTACTTTCGCTTTTAAAACCGGCAAAAATTAAAATATTTATAATTTTATCTTTAATTTTAACGTTTTCGTTTAAAAGGTCAAAATTACTAAGGATAAATAAAAATAAATTTTGTAAAAACATATTTCCTTAAATTTTAACCTATACCTTTTTAAAAATAACCGTAATTTCGACGTTATTTACGAAAAGTTTTATACCCGTATTATTATAACCGTTTATAATAATTAACTTACCTATAAAAAACGCCAGCAAAAACGTAAGCCCTAATTATATAATCCTAATAAACCGAAAAATAAAAACAAGAAATCCCGTTCGAATAATAATCCTAGCAAATCGAAAACTTCGAATAATACCGGCAAGCTTTTATCGGAAGTTAAAAAAAAAAGCTTATTAAAAAATTAATACGTACTTTAATTATGGCAAAACGGAATTTAAAATTAACGATTATTTTAATAAAAAAAAGATTGCTACGGTAAAAATAATAAAAAATTTATTTAATTTTAATAAATCGAAAAAAGAATAAAACCGTCGAAATTTTTTAATAATCCTTTTTATATTAATAATAACGAAAATAAATAACTTTAAAAAATGCAAAAAAAAAAAAATTAAAAATTACGCGAATTTAAATAAATAAAATTAACTTATATATTACTGTTTTTTATAATACCGAAATATAAACCCGATTTTTCGTTAGTCTTTTTTTCGTTAAGTAAGCAAAAAAGCGATTATAAATTCGTATTATCCGGCTAAAAAAATTTATTTAATTACAAAATTACCGAAAACAACCCGCCGGCCAAATAAAAGCTTAAATAATTATAATATTCGAAATTAACAAATAACGTTTTTTCGATTAGGTTTTTAAATTATAAATATTAAATACGATATCTTTATCTGTTTTAATTCAATAAAAAAATATAATTTATTATTAAATTATAAAAACAAAAATATTATTTAATTTAATAACCTTTTAACTTTAATTAAATTCCTATCTGCAATTAAATTCCTAACCCGATACCTATTAAACGGGTACGTTAACCTTAAGGTTTAGAAAAATGTTAACCGATGTAATTACGTTATAAAAAAAGCCGATAAATAATACTAAATTCTCCGACGTTTATAAAGAAAATCCGAAAATAACCCTATATTAATACCCGTACCCGTATCTATTACTTCGTTAAATATATTAAAAAAAAAAGATATACCGGATATATATAATACCAAGCTAATTATCTCCGTAATAAAAATCATTAAAAATAATATAATTATCGTTTCGCTAACGAACAAGTTAAAAACCGACCCCTATATAAAACGATAAAGCAAATTTTTATTACTTTAAAAAGTTATTTTTTAAAAAAATTAAAATTTAAACCTTATAACGTTAACCGTTTTGCAAAAATAAAAAAATATATAACGGTCAAAAAATCCCTTTTTTCGAAAATAAAGATCCGGAATATATAAAACGAATCCCGGAATTCCTACCAAAACCTTTCGCCTATTTAAAAGGATTTTTTTCGAAAAAAAACTAACATTTTTCCAAATTTCCGACCTGATTATAACGTAATTCTAAAACTCGACCGGCCGATATCCGCCTCTGGATTCCCTATTTACCGAACGTTTATTCAATACCTTCTACTAAAAAAATTAATAATAAAAAAATTATTAAAAATAAATTTTATCGCATTATATATATAAAAAGACGTCGCCTTAATCCTATTTATTCTAAAACCTTATTCATTAAAACGCCGGTTTTATATCGATTACCGTTAAAAAAACCAATATTTAAAAAATCGCCTTATTTTAACTCTTTTATTTAGCGATACAATATTTAATTATCGAAACGTTAAACAATTTACTAAAATTAATATTATTTAAACGTTTTATAAATTTCTTATCGTTATTAAATCGAAATATTTAATAATATTTAAAATCCGTTAAAAATATTTTTATTTAAATTTAAAATAAGCTTTACTTAATAATAACCGTTTATTAATACCTAATTATATAAACTTTTCGATTATTACGTAAACGTTTACGCCGATAACGTACTAATTTATTCTAGCTTTAAAAAATTTTTTAAAAATATTACAAAAAAATTATTTACCGGTTACATAAAACTAACCTTTAAAAAATATCAAAAAGTTCCGGTTTAACTTTAAAAAAATAAATTATTTCGATATTATTATAAAAACAAACGTAAATATTTCCATTAACCTAGCTAAAATTAAGATAATTTAAAAATAAAAATTCGAAAACCTTAATAACCGTATCGTAATCCGTTTATTTATAAAACTTTATAATTACGTATAAATATTTTGCCACCATAAAAGCGGCATAATTAAGTTATTAAACCGTTTATTAAAAAAAGATGCTTTTTTCGTAATAAAACTCGAATAAAAACGAACTTTCGAAAAAATACAACGGTTTGCTTACGAAATTCCAATTTTTATCTTTTTTTAACCTAGCCGATTAATTAAAATAAAAACAACGTATTCCGTAACGTAATTAAAAATATTATTTAATAATAATAAAAAATAACAAATAAAAACCCGTAAAATATTTTTTAAAAATTATAATTTTAATAAAAAAAGTATATCCTATTTAGGACTGAAAGTTGCTCGTTATAATCCAAACCTTCGAATATTATTACCCTAAACTTTAAAAAAAAAATTATTATTATTATTAATTACCAAGCTTTATTATACTTTATAAATAAACGCATTTTCTTTACGTATTAAATTTAATAAGCCGATTTCCTTTTTAACCTTAACATTATCTTTTAATATTAACCTGGCAAAAAAAATATTATTACGGATACCTTATTACAAAAAACGGTAAATTTACCTATAATCAAAACCCGAAAAAAAAAAAAAAAAACCAAACCCAAATTCCGCCAAAA
>QJOA01000604.1:0-40041 GCA_004155915.1 Monosporascus sp. CRB-9-2 | reverse complement strand
AAAAATAAAAAATAAAAAATAAAAAATAAAAAATAAAAAAATAAAAAAATAAAAAAATAAAAAATAAAAAATAAAAAATAAAAAATAAAAAATAAAAGAATTAAAGGAGTTTTGAAGGAGCAAATAAATAAAAAAAACCTGGAGATTAGTTTCTTCAGTCGACGCCGGAGGGGGGGCCGGGGGCGAGACGATATGTGAGCTCCGAGGAGACGGAGTTGTCGTATGCGTTTAGTTAAACAGGTCGCAGAACATGACCGTTTTAAAGCTTCTTTCCCTCCAGCACGCGGAGGAACCGACAGTCGGGATTCCATTCCGCCGTACGCGGCGCCGGGACGCGGATTCGAGTTCATGGTCGAGTTGCCTTACCTCCGTGGCCCCGTCTCGGGCCTCGGTCGACGCAGACGGGGTCCTCCCACACGAGCCACTGGGCTTACCTAGCTATCTATGTACCAAAGAAACCCGTTCGCTAGATCCGGTTTCAGGGGGGATAGCTAAGCAGGTAGACACGGCGGGCATTCGAGAAGATGTGATCCGGCCTCGAGATAACCCATCCAAGTTTAACAAGGTAAGGGTATCTATCTATCTATCTATCTACCTGACCTGAACGGGGACTTACTTTGTTATGCGTGCACTAGCACTAGCGAGGAAGAACGCCATGTTCAAGTAAGCAAGTCGCTGGCTGGCTGGCTGGCTGGCTGACTGGTTTCCGGGTCCCCCCTGGTCCACTCGAACTACGAACGAACCGAACAGTTTCAGGCAACAGGCACATATGTATATAGATGTCGGCAAATGCGGTGACTTGTTGAAGGGGCTTTGATTTTGTTCCCCCAGGATTGCATGGACAAAAAGGGGAGACAGCCTATATGTGGCTGCCTCCTACCAACGGTTGTAGATGAGTAACCTAGAATCGCATCCTAGACCGAAGAATTGCAAGGACTTGCCCACAATAGATATTATACTTACGCATACACATGCACATAAGGTGCCGGAGAAACCTCTACTCGAGAATAGACGAAAGGATGTGCAGCGAGGGCACTTCCTGTTCCGTTACTGTGTTCCCGGGGTTCCCGGATGAAAAGGGGGTTTATTTTTCACATCGACGCAGAAAAATGTTCTCCCTCGTAGTGACTGATTGGACGGCCGCAGAGGTCCATCGAATGCTATTAATTATTTCTGTTTCATCGCGTCAGAGGCTGTACCCTACACAATCAGGGGCCACTCATTCCTCCCCGCCTAGAGACAGACGTTCATTAAATCCACGTTTTACGCCCGGCTACCCACGCACCCGCCAACCCACTATGCAGACAGACAGGCAGAAAGCCAGGAACGGGCCAAGTTAGAAGAGCCGCACTAAAAGAATTCAAAACAAGAAAAATATATCAATCAACCGAGCAGCCTACCAAACGCTAACCACTGTTCGAAAAAACAACTCCATACCTCCCCAATGCTAGCTAACGTGCTCTCTCTAAGTATATATATGTGAGTGCGTATATATAATCGTCTGGTTCGTGCCAAGATGATAAGAAAAAGGGTCGTTATGCAGTCTCGTCTCGCCGTCTGCCGGTTGCGCTCGCTCTCACAGTTTTCCTCCCTTCCCCTCCTCTGCCGAAATCGTTGAAAAAAATTCGTAGGGGGTATCGATGATGCTTAAAATCTCTTTCATGTCTAACGCGTGTCGTGTGTACCATCCTTTCATCCTCCACGCTGTATCCTGAATTCCATCCCTGTCCTGCCGACCCCGAAGTTCCCCCCTATCAGTAGTGCTTTGCACGCGTAGTCCTCCTTCTCAGCTGTCATAATCATTCCTTCGTCGCTCAGTCGTCCATCTGACACCAAGGGTGCTGGAGCACCTGGTTTATATCGTAGCGTTGCGAGACGTCGCGTTCGAGCATGCAGCGGATGAGGTTGATGCTCTCTTCGCTCATCGTGTACGGGATCCGCAGATCACGGTCCATTATCTCGTCGATGCTGTAGAATGGATTCTCCTTGTATATGATTGTATAGAGCAGGATGCCAAGGGCCCACACGTCCTGCTCTTTGCCTCCGTACGGCTTGCCTGCCAGCACTTCTGGAGCCGCGTAATCTAGACGAAGTCAGTGGGCTTGAGACGTTGATATATAGACAGGGCGGGTGGTAGGACGTACCAATTGTGCCGACGAAGACGTCGAAGGGCCCACTCTTGATGTAAGCAGCGCTCCCAAAGTCAATAAGCTTTATGTGTCCTTCGCCGTCGAGAATGACGTTTTCGTCTTTGATATCGCGGTGGACAACTTTTGCCGTAACGTGAAGGTGATGGATTGCCCTGGCCACCTGAACGAAAATGCTGCGGCACTCGTCCTCGTCCATATTTGTGCGGAGCTCAATGTAGTCGAAAAGATCCATCCCTGGGAGACCGTGAGGAGCCATTTCGATGTAATAATTTGTCTCATCCTCGAAGAAATCTGTCATCTCCACGATGTTGGGATGTTTAAGCCCGTCACGACGAAGATAATCTAAAACGTGGATTTCGAGCGGTACAGTTCCAAGTCGTCGATCTCTAGTCCACGTATCGACCAGAATTCGCCGCTTTGTCACATATTTCAGAACGACTTTCCGACCGCCTCCGTTGTGCTTGTCGCGGGCGAGTTTGACCTGGCCATAAGCGCCCTGGCCCATGTCCTCCAGGATAACGAAGTCGCCTATTGTCTTCTTATGCGGAGGCTCCACAACTTGCGGCACCGATGGAGGTGGCTGCTTCTCGGAAGGCTTCGGCGCGCCCGTGAGCTTTGCGGCAGCAGTGATAGCTACCTCTTTGATCTGCTGAGTCAACGCTGCAGCGGTGGAACGTGGAGGTTGCGCTTCCGCTTCTTCCGTGTCCGAAGCATCCGAGCCTACCTCCTGTGGCGTGTGTGCTGGAGTTTGCCCAGGTGACGGCTGCCGGAGTGGTGTCTCTGCGCCGGGAAGCGATAGCGACTTGGCACCTGCGTTGGCGTTGGGAGCATGTAAGTGCCTCGAGTATGTTATCCACAAGGCGTAAACCATCTCGGATTCGACAAACGTAACACCCCCATCAGGTGTCGCTGAATCGTCGCTGTCGACCGGAGAAAGGTCAGCATGCTTCTCACTATTGACCACTCTCATCTGCACATCGATCTTCAGGTCACTGCCGTCCCGGTGTTTGGCTCGCAAGCCGTCCGGATTGAGGAACATGTCGGCAGCATCTGGTCTGCCTTGATGCAGAGCTAGGAGCGCCGACGCCTTTCTGAAGCTATGTTCCGGTACGACCATGCCATCTTGCAACTCGACCCCATCATGCTCCATCAAACTGTCAAGAATTTTGTCAAAATCCGGTAAGAGAGAAGTGATGGACAGGCCCTCGGGCTTCTCATAACCGAATAGAGCACCGGAGAACGCCGAATTTGAACTCTTGATCTTCAAAGTGTCCGGGGATATCACAATGATACCTGCGATATGTGGAAAGCTCGATACGCGAAGCTCTGCCTTGCCTCTCGTCTGGGTGACTGTGGCGGGGATGTGGACTTCCCCGCTATTTCGGCAGGTAAAGAACTTCCGTTTGACGATCTGAGCGTAGTCGACAGGGCCAAACCTCGGGTCAATGCCTTGACGAGGCACTCGCGTGACGAGACTCCCGACATCAGTTCCAGGCTTTATGTTATCCTCTCCCCAGATATAAACTGTGTCTCCGGTAGCCTTGGTGACCAATCCGTCATCGTCAAGGCTTAGCAAAGCAGTATGCTCGTGGATTTCCTCCAGAACCCAGATCAGTCCCACTCGCTTTTCTTTGACCCAGAGACTGGCAGAGCCCGTCGCACCATTCCGCTTTTGAATAGGCACAACGTCACCGCATAGTAGCACACCCCTAGACTTTGACCGTGGTAGCCGCGGCCGTAGTTTTGAGGGCGTGGCGTCCCCACTACTGACTGTCTGAGCCCGCCGGCTGGGGGCTTTTGGCGGTTGTGCTCGGGAATTTGGTTTGTTTAGTAACTGCGCTGTGATACCTCCGCGACCTCCAAGAAAGGATGAGCCACTAGCAGCTGGAGTTACATCGTCTCCCTTTGAAGGTGACTTGTTTACATCGTCTCCCTCGAGCTGCAGCAGTTTTGATTCCAGCCATGCCCTTCTTTCCTCTTGCACAACCTCAAGGATGCCCATTTTGCGAACCTCAGCCTTCGTCACGCCAAAGACTAGGCAGGCCAAGTCATTGGCGGCAAGAATAGTCCACGGCGGTTTAGACTCGGTCGTGAAGATGGCTTGGGCCGCTGGCACCCACCGGGATGAGTGCCCATGAACGGAAGGCCCTGGAGCCCCGGGAATATTCAACGATGCCCCAAACTGAAGCTGCAAAGCGGGGGAGACCAGTGCATCTGGAAACTGGCCCTGGCTAGCTTGAAAGGGTTGAGCCATAGCATCGACGATCTTTTGCTGTATCGCCGCCGACTCTACATCAGTGAATGTTCTCCGCAAGCTTGGGCGCCTCGACACTGGTGGCGTTGTCTGCGCCGTGGTACCACTTTCGTTCGTCGTCGTCCTTGAAGAGTTCTCTGAGCCCACCTGTTCCTTTGCCGCGTTAGGTTTTAAACCCGACTTAGTTTCATCATCTTTGCTGACCTCGAGGGTAGGTCCCCGACTGAGAGGCGGGCGTTGACTGGCTATTGGAGTCTCGAACGGTGTAGCGAAGGATTCTGGACTGTCAGTCCTGGGGAGGAAATCCTCCTCGAAGACGTTGTTCCCCGGTAGCTCAGCTGGTCCGGTCAGCGGCCCAGGGATAATTGAGGACTCGGTGCTTGGCAGGTTCCCAGCTCCAAGTAGTTGGGCTTTAGCGAGCAGATCAAGCATGTTTTGGGTCTCTAGGTCTCCGGTTACCCTAGCTTGTGCACTTGCAATGGCCGCATTGGACGAGGCGTGCCAACCCATGCGATCCTTCATGAACTCTATCGATCTCTTCAGGACGTTCTGGCGGTTATGAATGAAATCTTCTGACTGATGGGCGAACGAGAAGGAGTGCAATGATTCCGAGGGAAACCGCGACAGATCTTCGGTAAACGTTGGAGAGGATGGGCCGGGTGACATCGACTTTTGATGACCCGGAGGAAGCATTATGGACATGGAAGATGACCTCGGGATACTGACCGAGGGACTTCGCGAAGAAGCGGCGGTTGATGGTAAAGTCGGAGTGCGGACGGGATGTTGCTGGCGTATTCGTCGTAAGCCGGATAGACCAAGTCCATGGTCATGGTCCGTAATTATCGGAGACCTGTTTCAGTAACGGGGGGGTTAGCAAGACATTCAGAAGGAGCCTCGAAGTTCTCCAGGCAACGGTGGCTAGGCTATAAGTGTGCAGGCGGATAAGTGAGGCAGGACAGTGAGTGAATGAGGCTTGTGGATGTTCATGTGACTCTGGGGAGGACATAGAATGGTGGTGTAAGCTAATAATAACCCCGATGACACATAAGAATAAGCATAGAAGTTGGCGGTTAAGGTATCGTCCACGGAGAGTTTTGTATTACATTGGCCGAATGACTTTGAGTTTAACCAAGTTGGAAACATACCTTGTGATAGACTCATGGTCTGCCGCGGCACCTGGTCCGGAATCGAAGGAAAATCGGATTCGTGAGGACCTCTCAGAACTCTGGGCATTCTCGGCGACGACGGCAAGGTTGCCAGTGCTTCGGTTCTTGGGGATCTGTAGGTGCGGTGCGAGCTGCTTACTCCGGCCGCGTCCTCGTTGGGAGTCTCCATCCTGCGAGCAAGAGCGTGGTTCGGCGCCTTTTTGGTCGGATCGGGTATCGTCAGCGACCATCTTGTATCCTGCATCTGGAGGGAAGGTAACACTGATGATGTACGGTTTTCGACGGGTCGTTCTCTTCTTTTCTTGTGATACCCAGCAATAACGAGGGGCTCACTCACCGTTGTCCTGGCCCCCACCATGAATATGTTTCATACTTGGGTTATGATACCTGTCTGGGGGGTATTGTATCGAGAGGCCAACGGCGGCGCGGGGGCTCTCTCTTCTTCAACACCGTCGAGTGCTTGCTACCTATGTATATGTAGCGTAGGTGATATGTATATATGAGTAGGTACGAAGGTAGGTATTATATGCAACTTGGAACGTAGATCAGGCGGGAAAGTGAAGCCCTGTGTGTGGCCTCTTCTCTTGTTCGTGGACTAACTGGCTGACTAGATGGATTTTTTCGGGTTCAAGACTTTGGGAACAAGTCGTCGCGCGCGGGGTTAAGAAATGAATGCGAGGTCAGGCTCTTACTACTACATGCCATGTGGTAATTAGCATTCGTCTGCCCAACTTATGAAACTAACTGGGCAAGAGTTCCCCTGCAACACGCCACGAACCTCCTGGAGTTAGTGGGTGGCTGTAGCGCCTGTAACAACTTCAATGCGCGGCCACTAGCCAACTCTATATAGGTCACCTGAAGGAACGATGAGTACCCACATACCTTGTATTAGCCACTGGTACAGTACTTAGCATGTGCTGTAGGTTACCTACACATGTGCATGTAGTAGGTATCGTATGTAGATGGCAAGATATGTGATGTGGCCGTGGTCGTTAGGTATGAAGGAAGCGTGTTGTGACCTGGGTCTTATGAGGCTCAGCAGCCTGTTACTTACCTCCTCCTATATAATAAAGTGTTGAAAGGCAGACAGACACCGCCGGCCTGAGCCAGTCACCCGAAAAAGTCAAGAGGGTTGTCAAGTTTTTGTGGTGGTTGTATGTTGCCGGGATGGTTACAAAAGCTGGGGAACCCTTGGTCGGTTACAAGTTATCCGGTTCGCCTAGCCGTCAACGGGGTTAGGTGAGCGCCTAGTAGGCCGAATTAACAACATGTGCTTTTGTAGGCTGCTGTATTGATAATGCGGACAACCGACCACACATTTGAAACTTACAAACATACCTAAGACTGCGACTAGCCTGCACTACGTCTCTGAGGGATCAAACAGCTCAAGAGTCTCTTGTTCTTGTTACCTTTAGCCCAACATGTGACCGAGTCGTATGTTCCGCTCGAAAATTTCGGTCCGGTCTTTTCCACACACACAAACACACCCCTCTTAGTGGGGGTCAAATCCGAGTCTGAGGGGGGAAAAGAGAGGAAAGAAAAAAGGTCTCTCGGCCGCGGCGATTCCTTCGGGACTTCGCAAAGGAATCTCTTCCGGATCACAAGCCGGATGCTTTGAGAAACCTAAGTTATGAACGGACCCTTTAACTGGATTGCCTGCTACGTGAGGGGTCTCGCGGCCTGAAGCATATTCGGTACTTTGTGTCCTTTCATTAGCCCTGGGCATGCCTTCAGAGAGATGTGGGATGGTGTTTGCCGAATTGTGGCCCATGATGTCAGTAGCAGTTGGGGCTTCTCGGTCTTTCCTGCTCGGGACTAGGCCCGGTTCTCCGCAATTATCTTATCGAAGCGCTTCGGGCGGCTTTACGGCGGAGGGGGAAGTCTAGATCTTCACTCGGACAAGCTATAGAGATGCGACTATTGGTGCCCACGATACACGGGAGCATTGCAATGTCGTATTCCAGCCGTCGCATGTGCCTTGTGTACGGTCAGATGGAAGGGAGGCTCATCGTTGTCTTGAACTTGTTGACAATATAGGCTGGTAACCAATCACTGAGGGAGACGGCCCGCAGCCACCTGGCTACCGTCCCCGTGATGTACGTCGCGGGATACTGAAAAGACTCGTCAACTCCGAGACCTATGTAATCTACCCAGAGACTATGGCAGTGCCGCATGATCGGCGCCAGGGGCTGCTCATCGAGACTAGCGATTGCCAACTTCAAGTCGTCATTGTCCGTTTAGCTCGGCAAAAAGAGCTCGTTACCACCAAAAATTGAACAAAATATTTGAGCCTTGTTATTATGATATGGGCCTAACTGTAGAAGCATCTGCGCTTGGTGCCCGTTTTCGGGTTATTCATGTCTGAGATCTAAATTGGCGGGGGTTTACTGTTCCAGGTCTCCTTGATCTCTCAAATACCAAATGAGGGATTCCGGGCTCGAAGCCAATATCAGGGGGACATTATTACCATATGTCGGCAGATGTGGTGATTTGTTGAAAGGAGTTTTGAAGAGCTTTGTTGTGGCCCTAGGTTGCAGGAACAAGAGGGTCTAGGCTATATCAGCCAAGGAGACACACCCTATCTAGCTAGTCCCAATCAGACAGCAACCTAGACAGCAACTTAGACTGAAGAATTGCAACACTTCTGCCAGCACCATATATATATGTACTTAGCGAAGTGTAATACGTATATGCAGGGGCATATAGGAACGGACTTTACATCTGCAACCGATACTCCGCGCTACTGAGAAACCACACCACCGATCGCCCGGGTCCATTCGACGATGTCTCCATCTATCCTAATAGAGATCTAGCTAGCTAGCTCTTCGATTTCCCGATGGGCTCGAGCCCGAACGTGTCGTTAGGGAGGACGGGCTGCCCGTTCTCATCGGACGGCACCTCGCCGAACAGGAACGCCGTGCGCTCGCGGTTAGCGTTGGCCGATGGGCGTTTGGATGGCTTCGCCCTCAGGGCGGAGGCCTGCGACGACGAGGATTCGTCGGGCTCGAGCATCCAGGAGAAGGAGGACTGAGCGAGCGACGACCTCGTTGGGATGGCAGCTTTAGGCCGTTGGAGAATTTGGACTGGCGTCGTTGTCCCGAGTCCCAGGGGATCGACGTCCATGGCGGAGTCTGTGTTAGCTTGCAGACGGTCGATGGGGTTGGCAGTATCAGAGGCTGGTGGTGGTGCGGACGGACTGTCGTCGTTCCTGGGCTTGCTGAGATCCATTGCCGCAACTGCGTCGCTGAGATGCTCAGAAGAGTTGGCGTTCCCGTCGTGCCCCACAGCCGTTGCCTGTATGGATGGTGATGGCTCTTCTGCCAAGGCCATTGTGGAATCCTCCAAGTAGATCTTGACCAACTGAATCTTTGCCGTGGTTATCTCAAGTTCTTCGCGGTGCTTCTGTTCGTCATCAATGGCAGAAGTAGTCAGAGTCTTCAGCCTCGAAACCGTCTCCTCTAGCATCGCGGCAAGTTGCTTATTTCTTCGTTCCATGCCAACCACGGCCCTGATTGCTGTGCCTGACCTAGGTTCAGAGAACAATTCCCTGTTTGCTTTCATAGAGCTTTTAGCTTCTGAAACATTACGCCGGATTTCTACCATGGCATCGCGGACGGCTTGGTTTATGCCGAGCCTCTCGCCACGTTCAAGGACGCCCTTAGCAGCGCCTTGAAACAAGGCCTCGACACCCAATGGCGGGGAGATGAGGCGCGACGAAGAAAGAGGCGACCTCCCACCAGGCCCTTTACGCCGTGTGCTTGAATCCCAGGAGCTTGGAGTGGTCGGTCTCGAGCGGTCGACCCCTGAAGCCGGAGACCTCCCCGTATACTTCTTGATTAGAGCAGAGCCTCCACTAGCATTCAGATGATCTCGAAGATAAATGGCGTCATCAACAAAGCTATGTGGTCCATGAGGCGGCTGAGGATGAGGGTACTTCAATAATAGTTGTAGTGCGACCGAATAATCGGCTTCAAGGACTAGAAGGGCCGTTAGCCGCGGAGAGGGTTGACGCAGAAACCAGCACGGTACTTACGCTCCCATCGCACTCTGATTAACATCGCTGCGCAGATGAGGTCTATAAGTTTCAATGTCGGATCAATAGCAAACAGAACATCCCAAAGCGTAAGCATTTGATCAAACGGGAACTCGCGACTGAAAAGGAGACGGATCCATCGACTGCGATATGATTGTCAGCGCTCCCCACCTGGAATAGAAACGAAACCTACATCAAAAAGATCTGTGGCAGGACTTCAATGCTCTTAAGGTGATCCGAGAGTTCCGGATCTACCTGGTGCAGACACACTTCGTGTATGTATTGACTTTTCTCTACAATCGATGAGGTTGAGGACTCCCGACCTAGGCTGGGCGTGGATGATAGGTTCTTTGATGGGGCATCACCCACTTCGTAGAAACTCTTCGCGTGATCCATGAGTTTTGAGAACAACGCAAATGCATCGTGCTCGATAAATGATGCATCTAGCATCTCCACCATGGTCAAGTCCGCGGAAGCGTCGGGGGCGGCACCAACTGGATCGATTGCGTCTTGCTCAAGCACATAGACTATGGGCGCAAGAAGTTCATGCATGCCTTGGCGGTAGCCACCTACATCCGGGTTGAGTTTGCAGTAAATGAAGAGAACGTCAAGTATGAGAGTCTGGGTACGCGGCTCATGATAAAAGGGGACCTCGGGTAACCTTTGCACATCTTGAAGAATCTCTGCTCGAAGCGCCTCGTCCCGTCGAAGCGTGTTCCACGGGGACTACGCTATGTCAACGTACATATGGGGAATGAGGGTGAATGTCATCTTACATCAGGGTCGTCTGCTAGGGGATCAGAGGGCGCAGCGGTGAGGTACTCCGGGTGATTCACGTATTTCAGAAAATGATCCTTTAAAGAAGAATACTCGCTCCGTAACTCGAGTAAGGAGCGTGACCAATCGTCTGCGTCCGCGAAAGTCTGGCCTAGTAGGAAGACCTGTTGCACATAACCATTGATTAGCAAACACGAGTGCGCCTTACTTGACAGCTCCAGGGATAAAGTCATTCGATGAAGGAATACGGGGACGCAACGACTCAGTGACGGACCTTCCAACATATAGATCTACAGCCCGATATGCAAGGACTTGTCTGCCCGTTATCTCTGACAACCCTCTGAAGGTCCAGAAGGCCCGAGCCATGCTTAAAAGTCTCTTGCCATCTTGCGCTACATGATGAATGACACTGGTTGTTAGTCCAGCTATCCCCAAGTTGTCCGATCTCAGCGACATGCTTACGTCGACTCAACCAAAGACCGCATTTTTTAGGGAATACGCTCAAATACGTGCCCCTTTAACAGTGATGCCGTCAAAATATGCTTAGCTGGTGGTTAGCTAATCCAGCTGGGACTATTCGATATACATGCAAGTCCCGTCCAAAGTCGGAAGATTATACGTAGGTCTAAATTATGTAGGTTTAAAGCATGGGAAGCAATACTAGTGCAAGGGACGCGGGATGCAGCCTTGGCAGGTTACAGTTCTCGACCCCGCAATTCGGAACTGCCTGGCACTGTCTGGTCAGGCTAATTCTCGTCATAGTAGCGCGGTGTATCTGGGAACCCTGTCATTGATCGACAGCGGCATCTGCTTTCCGGCCCTTCGGAGTTGCGTAAACGTCTTTAACTACATGGATACTCTCGTCTTCATTCCTTCTTAATTTCATGATTGCTTTCCCCTTGTCCAGTACCTTTCGGTCTTCCTCTGCCTCTCTGATTCTTTCTATTCTTATTAGATTTTGTGTAAAGTCGTTCTGAGGTCCTTTTATCTTTGGTAGGCTATCTGACATGTCTGCCGATCTCTTCGCTGAATTTGAGCATTTCTCGGAGCCTACTCAGCAAGCCCAACAGCCACCACCTAACTCCAGTCAGATATCAAAATCCTCCACCTCATCTACACCACTTCCATCCAGTCAACTCTTATTTGGGCCCGCTGCTCCTCTACAATCCTTGACAACATCAGTCCAGCACAACCATCAGCAGAACAATCAATGGTTCGGATATCAACAGTCCCCCGGTGGACCTGGTTGGGCTACGTTATCAAATACAAAAGTGCCCCAAAGCCCCTATTCAAAGGAAGGCGATGACGATGATGACGATGGATGGGGTGATTTCGAAGTTGCTCCAAGTGTGACTCAGCCGCCTGTGCCAGCCTTACCCGAATTAAATGCACATAAACCCAGCTCTGCTGAGCCAGGATCTACCCACAATCCAACGTTGCAGAGGACTAGGATTACGAGAGCCCCAACCATCGATCTTCTTTCAAATAATCTCATTGATATTCCGGGGTCTTCCACGTCTTCCGAAAAATCTAAGAAACCTACATGGGTTGTGAATCCGTCCAGCCAAGTGAGAGATGAGGCAACAAAATTGAGTTCAACGAAGCCGAAAGGACCGAACGCCGACGTAGAGCTGCTGTTTGATGCAGATAATTTTGGTGGCGAGCAACAAGAGGAGGATGATGAATTCGGGGAATTCGAAACCGTTCAGAACCCTCCCGAGTTAATGCCTGAAACTCACACTACCCAACCTACACCTACCGTGGAAAGTGCATCACAGTTGCTGTCGGAGCTTAACCTCACAGAGCCATGTTCGCCTTATCCGCAAGCACCAAGATCACCGTCATTTCGGGACAGAAATCCTTTCCCAGGACTTGCCCTCACTACACTGCATCAGGAGGCGAAGAAGAAACTAGAGGAAAATTCCAAAGCGACACCAGTGACTGCGTGGCCGTCTGTCTATGATAACTCGGCAGGCAGTAACGCTATAGATGAAAATTGGGGTTCCTTTGATGACTTCCCTGACGACAAGGAACAATCTGTCGCTGAACCCACCAGTTCTACTCGGGTTTCGAATTCGGTCAAGCCCGCTAAGCCAACTTCGAAGAAATCGTCTCTAACACCAAAGACAACTGCTGCCACTAGTCTAGACTCCTCCTGGGAATGGGACCCCGTCGATACGAAGCTGGAGACGGAGATCAAGGCCTCAAATGATCATTTACCGCCTACAAATGTCCCTCCGCCATCCGTTTTATTATGTATCTTCCCCCAATTATTTGACCAAGCAACCCAATCATTGTATCAGCCACTTAGTGGACAGGCCTTTTCCATAAAAAAGCGCATTCTGTCGGATCCTAAGACGATTGAATTCCTTAAAGGTTATCTAGTCTTGGCAACGGTCGCGGCCCGCATTATTGCCGGACGACGGTTAAGATGGCATCGAGACAAATTCCTTTCTCAGTCGATGTCAATTTCCGCCGCAGGCAGTAAAGGAATGAAGCTGGCTTCTGTCGACAAAGCTCAGACTGCCCGAGAGGACCGTGAGGCGACTGATGTCGTAGCCATGTGGAACGAGCAGATTGGTCGCCTTCGATCAGCGGTTGCTGCGGCTAATTCGTCGCTCAAGGATAGTGGCGACCATCTGATGGTCCCTGATATCAGAGAGACTATGCAGGTCCAAACGGCCAAGGGAGTGCCAACTGCTGTTAAGGCTTGTCTCATATGTGGCCTAAAGCGGGATGAGAGGATTCCCAAAGTCGATTACGGGGTGGAGGATAGCTTTGGTGAATGGTGGACGGATCACTGGGGCCATACGGCTTGCAAGAGATTTTGGCTAAAACACGAGGCGAATTTACGAACAAGATAATCATCTCATGCTCCAACAGAGGTCGGTTCTGGGTATAACATGGCCGTCCTGGTCGGGTGCAAGTTTCTACAGACTTCCTGTAAGTTTATTTGATAGCAGTGCTGCTGTCAGCTCACATGTCACGCAAGCGACAGACACCGAAAACTAGGACAGAAAAACGACCAAGGGTATCTAGAGAGCTAACGGATGCCCAAAGGGACCGCGGGCATATCGCTTGCTCTTAGTATCAGAGACGACGTATCAGCGCATCGCGCAGCGCTCTTCAGAGAGTCTTCGAAGGATTAAAACAGGCCGTGTCGCCCATTTAGCTCCCCTGCTAGAATTTGTTTCCCGCATGCAGCACGCCACTTTGCGCGCGGCTGATGGTGCATATAGGAGCACTTCGAATGGCAGAACCTTGGTTAGATCAGTTCAGTCCATTCTTGTCAGATAATAGATCCCGGGACGTAGTGAGCGAGCTCTCTAGCCTCTCTATAGCTAGTCATGCGAATATGGCTACCCCGCCCCCTCTCACAACAACATTAGCCACTTGTAATGCCGCCCAACCTGGGACCAGAAGAAGCTCGATCGATTGGTTCATTCAATACAAATCATACTCATGATTTGTCCGGATGCATTCGATAAATGACAGCAATAGATGTAACATAGAATTACCACCTTTCTACTGGTAACCATCGGCTTATCTGCTGTGAATGGCTCCAGCTTCCTGTGCAGGAAGTATACCGGTTTGGATTTACCGGACCCTCTTGTCATTTACCCAATTCTACCGAACCGGGCGTCTTGCAGGATCGGGTCGAATGACACCTACATTCTCTGGCTTGATTTCCCGGCCCGGTGCTGATACGCCGCGTGGGCAGGGTTTTGCGGAGCGGATCAATCGGCTCATCTCCGAAGCTTGCAAGGCTTTTGACTTGCTTCACAACGCCCCGCCGGTGTGGCCGCAAAGCAATATACTCAATTGTCGAGCGCATAAGGCCTACCAGGCGCTGACATAGAGCCTTAAGCAATGCTCACAGCCTTGATGGCTGGTGGACAACTCGGGCGTGCAAGGGACGAGACGTTCTTTAGACCATCCCAGGGTTCATGTGCTGCTAGAGTTTGAAGTTTAGGGGTGATGGATAATATGGACTCGACTCGGTCGAGCTCGGAGAGCCGGCGCCCACGATCCGGGTTGCCCCCACATTTCGCGTCCCGCAATTCGGCGCCTAGGCTGACACCGGAGTGAGGAATACCGGTGCTTATCCCGACCATCGCCGAAGACATCTACATGCTATCCGTCTTGCGAGTAGCAACATTGGTTGGGATTAGTGCATTTCCGCCTAAAAGTGTTAGCCTTACGCTTGCTACAGAACGGTTCCAGTTGATACACCCTGTCGCGTGCTTGCGTCAATGTCTTATCTGCCGCTTATCGCTGAGTAGATGGGCACTCCTAGATGCTTCTACCCTGTTATTCGGGGATGCGGGATGTTCTATCCCGGCGTCCCAGAGTGTCTGCCTATGCCATCGACCATAAGGGGGTTGACGATGTCGAGGGCGTTAACCCTTGGTTTGGAAGGGTGTTTTGTACGGTGTTGGCACGGTCCTAGTTCCCACCCTTCAATCTATACTGCTCCACTCCTGCGAAGGCGTAGATAGATAGGCAGAGGTAACGGTTTAAGATGTGCGGAGACGATGCTCGACATCTGCATAAAATAATCTTAAAGGGCTTAGTAAATACTCTCCGCTGTTTTCCTCTTGCATCTCCCGTGATGTGCTGCACCTGCGCCGGCGGCGTGGTTGTGGATACATACGAGGGGCTGGACCAGGGAGAAGGGACTGACTGACTGGGTCTTTCTGGGCGAGTGCATCAGGGGGACGCCTTTTCACCCCTACGTATATTTGTATGTATGATCGTTCGATCTCCATTCATCTCGATGTAGAATATGCTTGACTTCCATTGCTTATACTTAAATTCGGTTTCCGAAGAAGTTAACCACTACCGTACCTCATTACATCATCCTCCACTTGTCCTAGGGAGGTGGGGTGCTACATGTCATGTAGGTTCGATTTCTAACAGCGCTAGTTGGTACTCCCTGTCGGTCGTACCCATCTAAGGGCTCAAGGATGGAATGCTAGTGGGGCACGGTATGTGGAACGGCTTACATGGCGCCACAAGGCTGCGAAAGCATCCGGACCTCCTGGACGGACGAGGATATTATCTTTCCCTTCGTGGCTTAAGTATATAAATGTATAGTAGAGATGCTGTCTAATTCAGCAAGCACTTAGTGGATTGGTTAAATTTTGGATACCCTGGCTAGGGTGCAGTAAAGGTTCCGCTGTGCATATACTTAAATTGCTACATTATTCATGCAAGCGGTTCTTGGGGAAGAATGCCACGATGCCTACCATGCATGGGCATGCCCAGAGGATGCATTCCTAAGCTAGGTACGTGCGAAGCATATTCGATCGGTCCGTCTGCTCACAGTTCGGAAATGGATCGAATATACGGATGCAACCGAGCCACCCACAAACAATTAATACCATTCCGACCTTTTACCTTTCTGTACATGAAATTTACCGAGAAGCTTGCTCAATCGCGCTACTTAGCCACGTCCGCTCCAACTACAGTAAAAAGCAGGCTGTTAGACTCCAGAATAGAGAAGCACGGTTTGATTCCCTGGCCACAAACAACAAAACCACCCCTCTGAGAAGGATCGCGATATGTGCAGCTATTTAACAGACCCAGAGCTAATGCGCTATACGCCTACACTATGTAAGTATCTAGCTCTATCTACAGAAATGAGGGCTCCTTCATATTCGACACACGCCTTCTGTGTATTTATACAGTTGTGCAGCTCACATATGTGTATATGTATCTAGGCTTTCTAAATGGGCCATGCGTTGCAAATGCATCTGAATTTCTGGTAGGGTCTCCTCAGAAAATGTGAACCAATATCATTTTCGGTTGTTTCCTGGCTATTTGCTGCCGGTCAGTCTTGATGCTGCGCCGTCAACCATTGCTTGCCCTTGTGTGCTTCGCCCACTTATACGCAACTACTGCACTTAAGATCACTTCGAGTTTCATATCAACTCAAACAAGTAGAAAGTTGGATGGCTATCACTTTCGCAGGTATCATACTTCTATGGATGGATGTTATTGATACAATATTGACTTTTATTGAATTGAATCGGTTTCACCTGTGAACTTTCCTACGTTGACCTCCCTTACTCATCATGCGTCATCGTGTAAGGGGACTGGGCGGAAAGTGAGCCCTGAATATCACCAACATCAGTTTCTATCAACATCGGGAGCTTATTCTGGTAAGCACGACCGTCCCGCTCATTGCATGTGTAGCTAACTTAAGCTTACCTATACCTAATGCTAGAGGTAGGTAGGGAGTCGTTGCAGTTGATTCAAACTAATCTACGCTGCCGATTTTGAGCACTCGCTGTCTACCTGAACTCGCCCGCATACACACCTACCTACCCAACACTCACACGTACTTGCAGATAAGTGACTTAGGTAACTTCGAGTTACAACTGACCAGCACCAGAAAAGCGCATCCCACTCTCCTTGGCATTTCTTCCCTCTTACACACTTTTCTCCATGTTGTGCCGCAACAACTTGAACTTTACTTCACCTGCTCCCTTCTTATCTTCAACTTTCTTCCACGCGTCCCGTCCAACTCACTCCTCCTCCCGCCGTACTCGTCTCCCTCTCACTTCCCTTCCTCCATCAAATAGAGCCTTGTCTGGTTTTATTTCGGAAGTGGTCTCTATTCTCGACCGTTTTCTTCTACCTGTGTCTCTATTGGTCTTCCCCCCTACCCTGCTCCCCTGCTATCCTAGTCATAGCCGCTGTCACCCACATTGACCGAGGCCCATAGCCCCAGCCATCAAACAGCAACCCACAAGCGCCCGTGGGCCACCAAGCACGGACCCAAAGCCAAGAACAGGAAGGACGAGGCTAACAACGCTAAACGACCGCCCCCGCTGCCTGTCAATAACCTTCAGAGAAGTGGCAGAGCTCCCAAAGGCCCTCGATTGGCCTCACAGCTGGTTTTAGTACAGTACATAGGTCATACCTACCACCAAGCCAGAGAGGTATGTACATAGCTGGTTAAAGTATGTGCCTATACCAGTGCCCCGCCTACGTTTCTATCTGGACAACTCGATCTTCCCCTCCCATCCTGAGCACACCTCTTTTTTCTGTTGTTTCCGCTGTGGTGTTGCTTCTGTTTCAATCGCCGCATGCCGAAATATTGCAGATGTTGCAGCAATAGACGAGATTTGTTTGCGTTCAACCCCCATTCTGGATCTCACATGAGAAACCACTTCACCATCCGAAACAACCTCTCACCTTCTCCCTCGCCCTTCTACCCTCGCCCTTCTACCCTCGCCTTTCTACCCTCGCCTTTCTACCCTCGCCTTTCTACCCGCGCCCTAACAAAGCTTCCCCACGAGAAGCTTATCAGAGGTAACATATCTTTCGATCGGACAGCACCACTACTGCCGCTTGGGAATTTATTGGTCGCCACCTAACCGTCATCAACCCACTTCGGCTTTACTATCCAACAATAGTACTAGGAAAGTCCCCTTTTCGCGCAGTCAGCCAGAGTAGGACGTATCGCTACAAGAAGCCTTCTCATCGGTTCTATTCAAAACTTGATCACGAGCGTCGAATAATACCAGTCATCCTTCTATCCATCCTGCCGAGCATCTACGTATCCGACATGTCTGTCCCTCAAGAAACTATCTCGGCGAACGGCATCGATTCCCTGCAGATTGATCAGCTGAAGGTCGATGATAATGAGTCACGTTATGGCCCGGACGGCGAACCTGCCCCCAAGACTGAAGAGGAATACGCCGCAGCGCAACTGACTCTTCGCGCTATTGTCTCGTCCAAGGAGGCCGGTGTCATCATTGGCAAGGGGGGTAAGAACGTTGCGGATTTACGCGATGAAACAGGTGTGAAGGCGGGCGTAAGCAAGGTTGTGCAAGGTGTGCACGATCGCGTCTTGACCATCACTGGCGGATGCGAAGCCGTCTCCAGAGCATATGCCATCGTAGCTCGTGCGCTACTAGAAGGTGCCCCTGCAGTTGGAATGGGAGGGGTCATTCAAAACAATGGGACTCACCGTAAGCCGCCGGCCCCCTTTCCGGTCCCGATGTATCAGTCCTCCGATACTAATGTGCATCATTGCTTCCTAGCAATCAAGCTCCTCATCTCGCATCACCAGATGGGAACGATCATCGGCAAACAAGGTCTTAAGATCAAGCACATCCAAGATGTTTCCGGGGTACGCATGGTCGCACAAAAGGACATGCTTCCTCAGTCGACGGAGCGGATCGTGGAGATCCAAGGAACACCCGACGGCATCCAGCGGGCCATCTGGGAGATCTCAAAATGCCTGGTCGATGATTGGCAACGTGGCACTGGCACCGTGCTTTACAATCCCGTTGTGCGCACTGCGCCTGGCGGTGCGGGGTCTATTGGTGGCGGCGGTCCTAGCGGGGTAGGCTATGGCTCATCAAACCGAGGAGGCGAGTACATGTCAGCGCCTCGAGTGATGCGAACAGGAAACGGCGCCGATTTTAGCAACGGTGGTGCGCGACCCTACAATCGCCGCTCGGACTCTGATGCGGCCAACCGTGGACCGCCGACGCATGATGAAAACGGCGAAGAAATCCAGACGCAGAACATCAGCATCCCCGCAGATATGGTCGGCTGCATCATCGGACGCGCCGGAAGCAAGATCAGCGAAATCCGAAAGTCTTCTGGGGCTCGCATTTCCATTGCTAAGGTAAGTTGGGGGGAATCCCTGGCCCGGATAGAACAGCCTCAGCTGCTGCTTGCCCCGCCCGGATCATGCTGGCTTTCAACACCTGGCTGACCCCTGAGAATCTAGGCGCCTCATGATGAGACAGGGGAGAGGATGTTCACCATCATGGGCACAGCAAAAGCGAACGAGACGGCACTGCTCCTTCTTTACGAGAACCTCGAGGCTGAGAAGATGCGTCGCAGTCAGGCACAGTCGCCTGAGTAGATGGCAGGATCCATTTGAGCCGGCGTCTTCGAAACTGAGAAATCAGATGTCCCTTTATGTGTCTCCAGTATTTCTAAGGTTTGTCTGATTTGGCGACAAACCCTGCTTCACAAGGGGGCAATTCCAGACATAACTTGCCGCGAGGCTGACGGACTTCCCTCCGGTTCTGGGTGGTGTCTACGAAACGACGTAACGACGACGATTTTCTCCTCTTCTTAGCAAGCATTCCGCTGCTATTTCACTATTATTCCTTTCTTAATCTTTCTCGACGGAAACGATATTGTTATGGACACGTGGGTCCATGCAGATTGTACGGCAATCGACTAGTAGCCGTTAACCCGCTTTTTCTAGTTCACGGCTAAGACAGAGATGGATCTCCAGGTTTTCAAACCTGACGGAGAAATTTGCCGATCCTCAGGTTTCGAAACCTCTTCTTCGTACGAGGACCCGCCGCAATAAGTCGACGAGCAGCGAAGCCACTCTCCTACCACATACGAGGAGCCACACGCTTCTTAGCCAACTCACTTCAATCCCTCCATGGCACCTCGGAGTGCATCGTTCACCTTCACTCATCCTCCAATCAACATCCTCTAACCATCGATACTCAAATGTGCCTCACTGTCCCTACGTTATTGAGAGGGAATAACCTTCAAGAGTGATGGGGGACCCTACCTGTCACGGGGCAAGGGTCCCCAAATTCAAAAGGCGAGCCAACCAACATTGGCAACGAGCCAAGGTTATCCAGGACCCCCTCTGTTCCACGGACAAATCTTTTTGGTCTTCATTCCAAAAGTTCTACGCAATCTTCCGAGGCGCCTAGATGAGGAGTATCTGGCGGTAGAAGGAGGAAAACTACAGGAAGTCAGACTTCTCAAACAGCGCGATAGTCAAATATACCCTGGTCTTTCGGGTCTCTTGGGTTAGACGCGGTGAAAAGAAACAACTTTTCGTAGAATGCGTAAGCTCTTTGCCTTACGTCCACCTGAACCGGTCCGTAATAAGCGCCTTAGGTCTGGGCAAGTATCGTATACAATAATTACCCCTCAGGGTCCTCGTTTATCAAGGTTATCAAAGTTAAGTTATCCATACAGATAAGAGATGGAGTCAGTGGGGGGATGATCTTCGATATTTACTGTAGTGAGAATCGTGCAGTAGTAAGATCCGGTCCGTGCCTCACCGCCTACCTAGTACTCTGTAGTTAGGTAATCTCTACAGTATCTACCGAAGCGGAAAGTCCCCGGGACCCTTCTAATTCTGCCCATCTCAAAATTGCCAATCTGTCATCAGCGTCGATGCGCCTGTGTAGGCGAGGAGCGTCACTGTTAACTTTCTCCAGCTGCCAATATTGGTCTTTACGTCGTCCTCACTCATTTATTTGACTTTTGCAACCTGTTCTAAGTTATTTTATCGCAGCAGAACTAGTACCAGTGGTCTCATCTGAATCTGTTCCGCTCATTGAATTTCAATTCTTGAACTCCCGCTTCGCAGCATCGCACTCTGTGTAGTATATATTCTAAGACACTCCCTCTTACCCCGTTTCCATTTCCGTGCAAGACGATGGCACGAACCAAATCCCAACCCGTCCAGCGCCAGCCGTCCTCCGAGTACGTCACTCGCCAGTTTCCAACTCCCGTAAAGACAAAAGACGACATGGCGCACGAAGCCAATGGCGCCCCCAACGGCCCTTATATGTCTCCGCCGGTGCCTGCGAAGAAGGAAGCCGGTATACCGCAATTGGTCGTCGCCGTCGCCGGCATCTATGTGTCCTTGTGCGTACATCTGCCCAAACGGGAAGCGCGCGGGCGGCTAGTCCAGTCCCCAGAACTGACACGCAAGGATCGCGCAGTCTCACGTGGGCCTACCTGCAGGAGAAACTCACGACGACGCCCCATGGCCCGCCGGGCGCGACCGAGCACTTCAAGTACCCCGTCTTCCTGAACACGATCCAGTCGACCTTCGCCGCCCTCACGGGGGCCCTGTACCTGTACGGGAGCACGCCGCGCGGCGCCCGCATACCGCCCATCATCCCGTCGGCGCGCATTCTGGGGCCCTTGCTGCTGGTCGCGCTCACGAGCGCCCTCGCCAGCCCCTTCGGCTACGCCTCGCTGGCCCACATAGACTACATCACCTTCCTGCTCGCCAAGAGCTGCAAGCTGCTGCCCGTCATGTTCCTGCACATCACCCTCTTCCGCAAGCGCTACCCGCTGTACAAGTATCTCGTGGTGGCGGCCGTGACGGCCGGCGTCGCCGTTTTCACGCTGCACTCGGGCAAGAAGGGAAAGAAGCACGTGGCCGATGACGACAAGGAGCGCAACGCCGCCTGGGGCCTGCTGCTGCTCGGCATCAATCTGCTGTTCGACGGCCTCACCAACAGCACCCAGGACTACATCTTCGGCGCCTTCCAGCCCTACTCGGGCCCCCAGATGATGTGCGCCAACAACATCATGACCTCGGCCGTCACGGCGTCTTATCTGTTGCTGAGCCCCTGGCTCGTCCGCACCGGCGTCGGCCAGTGGTTCGGCATGGACGTCGCGGGCGGCGCCGGCGAGCTGGCCGAGGCCCTCGACTTCATGGCGCGCCACCCGGCCGTCTGGAGGGACCTACTGGGCTTCGCGGCGTGCGGCGCCGTTGGGCAGGTCTTCATCTGTGAGTTTCTTTTCTCCTTTTCTCTCCCCCGTCTCCTACACTTATTTCCCCTTATCCGAGGCTCTGTCTATCTCTCTCTGTAGCCATGCATTCATTATCTCAAGGATATGAAGTAGAGGCTAACACAGGAATTCCAAGTCTACACGCTCTCGACATTCTCTTCGGTCCTCCTCGTCACCGTGACGGTGACGCGCAAGATGTTCACCATGATCCTGTCGGTTGTGGCCTTCGGCCACCGCATCTCGCGCATGCAGGCCCTGGGCGTCGGGCTCGTCTTCGGCGGCATCGGCGTCGAGGCCGCCATCGCGCGCCGCGAAAAGCTAGCCAAGGAGAGGGCCAAGAGGGAGGGTAAGGCCCTGAAGACGCAATAAAATAAATGAATAAGTGAATGATTATAAGTCATTTTGTGTTCGGGCGAAGAGAGATAGATAGGTAAATAGATAGATATATAGAGGTATGAATGAGATCTACCCTAGCTTAGATGTCTGTTTGCTGCTTGGTATATATAGCGGCGGATACTTATGCGAAGTCGATGAGACATAGGTAATAGATACACCGAAAATGCCCTGCGAGACCAAGAGGTATAGATAGAGAAGGTATTATAACAAGTCGCCGATTGGGATGGAATGCATGTATTGCTCTGCGCGAGCCCAATGGATATTACTGCTATGCTGGCATCATCTTCGTCATCATCATCGTCTTCATGGATAGATGTTTTAGGCTAGTAGTCCTGAAGGTCTACGTGGGGACGCCGGGCGGCGTATTGGGGGCAGCGTTGATAGAAGATACGTAGTCCCGGAAAGATATTAGATAGTTAGATCGACGGACAAACACCCCGAGGGGCAGTTTAAGATGAGATGCCTGCCGTTTGAAAAGACCGCGCATGAGAGGGAATTGACTGGATGGATGGATGGATGGATGGATAGATGGAGAACCGAGTCTAGCTAACATTGAGGACTTACATAAGTATGGAAGAATATGCGCGCCTCTTTGGGAGGAGTTCGCTCGCGTGCATGCATGTAATCGCTCACTACCCAAGTACCTTGCACCATGTGTGCTAAGGGGGTGGTCCATCATCAACCGTGTTGTACTCGTCTCATACATCGCAACATCCACCCAGTTGAGGGAGGTTTGATAATCAAAGGGGTAGTTAAGTGGATGGATCACTGGCTCAATGCACAAACCAAGCGCGCCACGCATCACATCTTCCCATAACCGGGCCCTAAATAGCTAACAGGTTTGCCGATCTCGCACACGCGATCGGCGGCCATCACATTTGAGGCTACGCAGCAGACAGACGAACAAAAGAAAAAGAAAAAGGCTCAAAAAACCTGGTTCGTTGGTAATAGGCCACACGGCGACGGTCCTTCGCACGTGGGTGTTATTCTCTTCGTTAAATGAATTGCTCTTCGAAGCTGTGCTGGGTATATATGTACAAGGACAGGCCAACCGGGCAGGGGGTTCTCCGTTTCCCCATCTTCCTCCGGATCTTGTTTCGTGGTTTCCCTTTCCAATTATGACTCTCCAGTAAGCGCTTTTCCCCCTCTTCCCCCTTTAAGCTCAAAACTCCCAGAACGCCTAATGCTCGCTTGCTTGTTGGCTTGCTCATTCGCCTCTCTCTTGCCTCCTGCCCGCAAGCCCTCGCTCCCCTCCGGTCAGTCCGTCATTGTCGTCGTTGGGTCGGTAAATCGATCGACCAGAGGGTATGTATTTCTGTACCGAAGTGGGAGGAAGATCTGGATCGTGTGCCTGATCCTCCGGCTCTGACCGCTGGCCGTGGATTGATAGCTAATGCCTGCTCCATACGCAGGTGTAAGGCTCGCAAGTTGAGATTCCCTAGCCCCCTTATGCCGGCTTAGACGCCTATTGACTACCGTATTCATATCCGTTACCGTCATCGATCGTGCCAAAGTGGCATCCGCCCCGGGTTATTGCACCTGTCCACATGTGTTTTTTGCAACTATGCGTTTAGATGAGAGAAGGGCCCACGAATGAAGTGCTCCGCCAACTTCCAAGTTCCCTTCCCCGGGTCAATTGCTTCCTGCATGTTCCGTACTGACGCTGCGCAGTGTACGGATTGGTGGGAAGAGGAAACAGTTGTGTCAAAAGAATCGTAAGCGATGGTATGATTGTATAGACAAATGAGAGCGGGTAGCTACCCTGAATCGGGGGACAATATTATGTGAATAGTTAGATAACGGAGAGGATCTCATGCCGTAGGAATGTCCCCAAGAATATCCAAGCTGAAAAAAGATAGGTGGTGGGCGGAGACAAGGACCGCATGCAACGCAACGCCGCGGCTAGAGGTGAATGCAAAAAAGACCCATGGGAGTGAGGCTTGGATATGCTTGTAGATGGTGGGCGCGGACTACATTCCAGGCGAGCCACATTAGGCTGGTCGTCTCGCGTTCATGGAATAGACATGGATCCTATAATATGTCGTCGATGGACCGCACAATAGGGGTCTCCCCTTTTGTCGGAGGACTTCTAGGATCGGCCACTTGAGTAGGCCGTCCGAATGGGTATAGAGGGTCTCGTGGGAACATCGTGCATCTCGGAGAAAAGAAACCCTCGCTGGGAGTGGGAGGCTCTTCGATAAACTTGAATCCTGTCAATCCGCAATAGGAATCATGCAGAGGATTGTTAGTCATGGTCTCGGCTCTCGGCGACATTAAGGCGTCTTCATCCGGAAGGGCCGGTGTAATCGCAGCATCTCTTTCCTTAAAAGCTTTAGATCTTTCGGACGAAGTCTGGGAAGAGCTGATGTCATAGTTAGAGCAACCCAGATTCTGTTGCCGTCCATCGAAGCGATGAAACCCGAACCCAGGTGACGGAGGCGGTCGGAAGAAAGATGTCGTCGTTGGTGAGAGAACCGACTCCGGCTTGAGCTCCATAGTAGGACCAACGTTTGTTTCCAGATTGAATTTGAGCTTAGGCAAAGGTTTAGGCTCCAACATCTCTTTTGTTTCACCGGGTTTGGGTTCAAGAACCTGGGGGGGTTGCTCAAGATTGAAACGCCCGAACTTGCCGGGATCATTTTCATCTTCCTTTTCTAACCACGCAAAGCTGGAAGGAGCCGAAGCAGGGCCAGGAGATATAGCTTCTAAACTCGGAGTTGACTTCCCCCGAGTACGCATCGGACTTCGGCCGGGACTAGCGCTACCAGAAGCTTTCGGTTTCTCGTCGGGTAAAGGTGCCGTAAGAGGCTCTTTCGGCTTGATGTCGATGGCATCCGCCGAGAGCGTAAGGCGATGCTTTGTCGGACTCCTCCCACTCCGCGGTCCAGCGGCAGATCGAGGGGGCAACCGTCTCTTCATCACCTCCTTCTGGAAATCTTGCAAACAATACATTAATCGCATATTGGGGCTAATCCATCTGCTCTTCTTCTGAGCTGCGTAGTACGCATCGTTGACGCTCATTCCCGGATTCTGATAGAGACCGTAGGCAATTATAAGGCTAGCTGAGCGACTCGCCCCTTGCTGGCAGTGCACCAGGACCTTCTTGCCTTCCTTTGTGCGTTTCTCGATCTTCTCGCAAAGCATCATCAAGTCTGTCGCAATATCGGTATTGTGATCCCAAGGCATGTGAATATACTCTGGTTCCTGGAACGGATTCGCTTTCGGCGTCGTAGGAGTTTCCACAGACCGGTCTTCCGGTGGCGGGAATTCGAATGCCGTCGCGAAACTGTCATTCGTCATGGCCGTGTCGGGAACAGGCGACTCGGCAGCCGATGCTTGTGAGCTGATGTAGCCCCGGTGATTTGGGTCTCTGTCATTGTTCGATGCCTCGAATGGATTCAATACTTCGCGGGCTACGTTAATGACAACATCGAACTTCGAGGCCTCTTCTGCCGTCGGCTCCGCGTATAGATAGACATTATCCTGGTAGATCGCGATAGGACCATCCGGATACCCTGGTGACTTCTGATCCTCGTTGTTCTCTGCCTCGTGGAAAGGCTCGAAATCCATCGCGCTGCGATTTGCGAGCTGGGGCCTTATCGGCGAATCTTCTTCCATGATCGGGCTATCGTATCCCCGACAGCCGAAGTTCTGCTTCGTTGGACGCAGGACTTCTGACAGACCCGAAGCGCCGCGTTCCAAGACCGGTGGGAAAGTCATACCTCCGGCTGGACCAAAAGTCGAAGACTTTAGTGATGAAAGCATATGAGGAGATGACGTCGAGTGTTTAAGATATCTCCGTTGGGCGATTGGGACACTAGGTGAGGGCGGAACCTCGAGGGTCGTGGGGCGAACGTTGAGGCCAGTTGAATCGGTCTTCAGACTCAGCTGGCTGGGCTTCCTCTTCATCGCTGGGATCTTCGGCTTAATGAAGGAAGGCGAAGATGGTTCAGAGACCAGACTCGAGGATAAATTGCCAGCAAAAGGAGGCTGAATTGAGAGCCCCTTCATGTTTCGCCCCCTCCTGGGTGCTGGCGAGGTCATCGGTCTCTCCGCTAGACTGGGGTCACTCATGGTGAGATGGTTCATGGTGGATGGTAGTCCACCAAAGTTGGTGGCAGTAAACGAGTTCAGAGGTATTAAGTTGACTGGAGAATCTGGGGAAGAGGATGGAGACGGATCTGATAAAGATGAGGTGTCTGTCGTCAGTGTTGTGGTAGGGGAAGACTCAGTCGACTCGGAATTCTGGGTCGACGTGCTGCTACGATGTCGATGTGAGGAATCAGTTGAAAACGGTCGTAGGGATTGATGTTCATATTGGCGTTGCTGGGGCGCCTGGTTTGGTAGCTTCTGCTCGTACGAGGGTTCCATCTCCATAACATCCGAGTCCACCATGGTTACTAGCCCTCCATCGTCCACGTTTGCGGCCTCCGGGTCGAATATGGACATGAATGAGGGTATTTGATCCTCATGTATTCGTCGAGCGGCGGCAGACGGCATATTTTTGGAACCCGAAACTTGCGATTCCCTTGTCTTTTTGCGTAGTTGTTCCTTCATAAGTGCAAGAAACCTTAGACACTCAAACGGGTCGATTGACTCTTCACAAAAACAAGCCGGCGCAACGAGTGTTTTGGTGTTTCATTCAAGTAGGGCCCAAAAGAACGTGATCGCGAATGGAAATGATAATCGAACAATGTCTTTGTGTGCCGGACAGCGCTGCTGAATCCTTTCCCTTTTCCAAAGTTCTTCCCTTTCCGCTCCGCGTCGCTAGTACTAAGCTGACAAGGCGATGCTCTGTTTCAACGTTCTCCCGCTCTAGCAGGATATTAATAATCCGAGAAGGATTAATAGGGGCGATTTTAATTTGGTAACTGTCGACAATCTGAGGAGAGCGCCAGCAGATCGTCACCTGAAGCGTGCTAAGCCACCAAAGGATTAAAAGATAGAAAATATATGGATGGGAATAAAAGAATGTGAGTTCAAACTATGTGGAATGTATGGGGAATCCTGAAGGGCCGTAAATGTCTCTCGTCTTGCAAGGCGGCTATGGACGCGACGCCCTGAAGAATCCAGTAGGTTGTGTCAACTAGGAGCAAGAACGGTAATAGATACAAGGAAGAATTGAAGATTTGGCGAAGACGAGGAGAGGAGAGGGAGCACGGCCGGATTGGTGACTCGAGTCGGCGGGCAGAAGCATGCGCGTATGGAGTCGTCAATACGATGAGAAAGTGAAAGAGAAGAAACAAGTTGGCTTCAAGGTGAGGTAAGGGTAAGGTGGGAGTGTGTTGACTGAACAGAGACGAGAGGAGGCGCAAGACTAAACAGTTCAAGTCACTAATTTAGCGCTGCATCCGAGGGCGGCGCGCATTTCTCATTGGAAAGGCGCTTCAATGGCTGAATGGGATGGAGCCAAAACGAGGAACAAGGGAATGAATGGAATGTGAGGCAGGGCCAGGAGAACGGGGCAGACGGGGGTGTGTCTCTAATGCGTGTGGTGTACTCTTCGTTTGGGGACGGGATGGGTTGCGAGTGGATACTATGTATGTAGCGAGTCCCCTCCCTGCGGTAGACCCGGACTGGTCCATTTGCTCATTCACTGCGCCTACCTACTTCATGGCACCGAGCGCGAGGCGGGTAAGATGCTGCTGCTAAACGATCAGTACTTGGTAAATTTCCAGTATTGTCATTATATACAATGGCTGTTGGGGCCCTTTGAGTTACTCGGCCTCGGCTGTATCTTTAACGGTAACATCAATAACTGAATACCCAACATACGCGGCACTGCTGCACATAGCACAGCACCTCCCTAGACCTGGCCAGGGTAGATTTCAGATGTAAATTATACCATACTAAATCAGGTACATCATCCACTTGTGCCTGAGCAGTTCCAACTTTACCTCAGGCTCTCATATTATAATAGGTGCAATTATTCTAGAAGCCTCAAGGTTGTCGAGATTGCAGACCGGAAGGGAAATGGCAACTCTCTGCTGGCACCTAGAATTTCGGCATTAGGTACCTCGCTAGTCACACTGTACTTAATTCCATGTATGTCCAACATCACTGAACTGTCAGCCCAGCTGGTGAGGAGAAAACACTGTCACTGCATGCAGCGAGCGGGCATATAGCCTGGGTTGGCCGGAATGTGTGTCTGGAGGTTGCATGCTCATCCGCTGCGTGCTCTGTTCTGAGTGGACAGCTCCTCACACAACGGTTGGTCAAGTGTTTGCGAAACAAGAGACACAACGAGGGGGCAGGGGTGGCCCTTCTTACGTCGTGCAGAGATCTATTAATAGCCGCCCGCAGCCGAGAGGGCGCCAAAGTCGGACAAATCAGATGCGCAAGCCAAATTTGGCCTCTGCTAACTTGCAGCTGATAATTTCAACTCGCCAATCGTCTCCATGTCGTGATTCGACCGCCGTGCGCGAGCCGCCTTAGCTCCAAGTCCGAAAAGAAATCTATTCGTCGATGGGGGGTGTATGTAATGGCTACTGACAATATTGGCTGGCGACGGGGGAAACCTGAATGGCAATTTCTGCCCGCAAACCGGATAATACATTGCTCTGCTTATGGAAGACCCCCCGAGTGTGTCCGGCTGCCGGGTTAGGTATCTGGATTCGAATCTAGGAGAGCCGCATACGACGTTAGTAATAGACTCCCGGTCCTAACGACGTATTCGTATATTGAGAGACAGAGTTCCCATGTTTGTCACTCCCTGGTTCTACGGGCTATCCTTACCAAAGGATCAAAGCCATTATTTGGTCGAGAATCCCTCTGACAACACTCTTACCTACCTATGCTTTTATTCACCTATTTTTACAGTTTACGAAATGGGCTGCCACCAACGTAATCGGTGAAGACACTCGTGTCGCTCTATGGCAGGCCGCTGTTATCCTATACTGCCAGCATCGTGGCGAGCTGCACAATACGACCCTTTTTCAGCTCCTCCTGTGTGCTGACTTGCCACTTACCATCACTGTGACTAAGAAACGATAAACCAGTTGCGTTGAGGAGCGCTGAGGGTCATGAATACCTGTGCTGATACTCCCACAAACATTACCCTACGCCATCCGTTCAACAATAGTGCTAAAACATTACATAGACAAGTGGCAAGAGCGGTCTGTGGGTGGCAGGAGGCGGTCGCTGAATGCCTAAGAATAGAACCACGTGTAGAGGAACGGCCTGGGCTATTTATTCTCTAGATAAATGGGGTCACTGAAAAAGTGGTGTGTGCATCAAGGAGATGGTCCAGGTCCAGGTGCGCAGTAAAGAGTTTCAACAAGACACTTCATACAATAGATTCCGGAAGATAGCATCGAAGATGTCCACGACGCTCGTCGTCGTGCGATCCGATAGTTCGGCAAGGCACCTTCGCTCTACGGCTTTCCGGCCGAATACTGCTCTGAAACATATCTTCTAGGATTTTCCATGATCGCCCCCAATCTAGGGATATGGAGAACCGCACTAGTCTGTCCCGCTGCTCCTTCGCTCGAACTAGGAGGTCATGCCCGACGGCGCTATTTTCGACTTGCAACCTGAAACACAAGCGGTCTCCCATAGCGACAGCATTGCAAGGTGTCGGAATTGACAGGGCGTGGATACCCCTTTACGGGGTAGTCCTAAGTTTAGTACGGGCTGCGCAAATTTCACGCGCATGGGTACACGTTCCCTCACGAAGCCACTCCTTCCTGAATGAACTGACTAGTTTGCTACCTGTCGAACTGAGGGTCAAGACGCATTTAACGACTTGTCAGCTCTACTTTGGGAACTTCACCATCATGTCAAGAAGTTGTCTCTCTAAAGACAATATGCCTTCTTTGGGACCTGATAGCTCGAGAGAGGCGTACGCACTCCCTGGAATTTTTGGACGAGATGGAGGATGAACTTCGGGTGCAAGTTCAGAATGGCGCATACTACGCTCCCCAGTCTGGGAACATATATGTCTTCGCCGACGGAGCATACTGTATGCTCTACCGCTCTCTGTTTGAGTGTCTCAACCCGTCCACGATCTGGGTTGAACTAACCGGCCGCGCTTGACATTCTCGTCTTGCTGATAACTGCCGACTGAAACCAACGTCGTCCCGTATCCTTTTCAAAAGTCTGCTTCTCCAATTTTGGGAATCCCATCGTTTGCGTCTTAATGCTCTAGGCGTCACTTTACGAACGTAGGATACTTGTCGTCCCGGTCTCGAGCTCGAGAGGTGAACAAGGCTGACACGGATCTAGCTTCCTCTACCAACGCGTCCATTAACCACATATCAGCAGCAGCTAGACCGGTATTGTTCCTATTGGGGTGATTCACCAGCTTAAGTCTAACAAAAGTGACACCCCTGAACGCGCCGCTGGGAGACAGTATAGCCTGGGTATTGGGTATTGATCTGTTCCACTCCGCCCTGGACGCTACACAAGCCAATGTACTTACATCGTTGCAGAAGTACGGGGTCACCCCTACCAGACCCCTATAACACATGGGAAATCGTGTGTTATATCCTTTCCTCGCAATAAAACCGACAAGATAAAACCAAGAACGGCATTGCTACTTGTATGGTATCATCAGGTGGGAGGCTCATCTTTTGATTGACACCAACCTTCCAATCCACACAGCAACGCGTGTCTCTAGGACTACCTATAGTAGGGTTGCAGAGCTTGAGAAGCAACCCAACGAAGAAAAGACGCCCGGAATACCTAGGTATTATGAGGGAAGCGGGGCCTGACTAAGGCGGTCTTGGTGTGTTTGATCGTCTTCAAGGTGAAAGGACCCATGTCCCGGACTCGGTGTCCGTGCAAGCGCGTCTTCATAGATTCTACGCAGACCATATTGGCTTGGTCCCTCACTTCGTTCCGAGAAGAGAGAAGACCGTAGATCTGAGTACCAAGGTAAGGGGTCAATCCCACCGTACGAAATACTGTGGCTGTTTATTACTCTGCCTACGCCCAATTCAGCGAAACTCAAATAAATCTTGTGGTGCCCTATTCATGAACGGCCCAAACCCCCCTCACAATACGTAGCGCATAGGTACTCCATAAAAAGCGGATTGCCTATATGTCATAGGTAAGATACCGCATCCCGAGCACTTAGATAATTAGCTCCGCACGAAAGGCCACCTGAGACGATGCTGTTTGAGCGAGTTTCCTCTAAAATGGGCCCCAATATGTTGTGCATGAGCCTATACGGCCAGTAGGCCCTTTTCAGGGGGTCGGATTTATAAGCTATCATCTGAGCTGCAAGTCAACAGCAATGACGCAAGGAGAATTCCCACTTCGACATTGGTATGGCATCAGCGGACTACTTCAAACAATCCCCCTAGTGACCTGCAATAGCAATTGGCGAGAAAAGGCTTATCTCGTTTAACTATATTTTTCTGACAAAATGTTGTACTGTGTTGCACCGTGATCTCCATGTTATGCAAGCTGCCAGCGGCTCTTGATTAAATGCGGGGTTTCAACTTGTGTATCCTGATGAGAGGAAACGAGTCAACAAGATATCCCGGAGGAGAGATGCGCCTCAAGAAGTTATCTCACAAAGGTCATGTACGTCTCGCCTCGCTTGTTGAGAAAGTTGGTCTGTTCGGCTAAGAAGCGACAACGTCGTCCCGTCTGTCACCTTTTGCTACCGCCGATTCGGATATTCCTGGCACATCGGATCTAATCATGACATCCCCGCTGCCATTGCAGTGTCGATTGCACCGGGCCTTATCATTCGCCATCAAAGCCCCTGTCCCCGCGGGATTGACTTGCGTTCTGTCCCAGAATTAATATGCTCTGCTTCTCCCCTCGGAGGAGGGTCATGGACCTCGAAGGATAGATAGCATGTGTGTCCAACGCCTGATCCTGTCGCCTCACGGCTAGCACCATCGTCGTCGCTTGTCAGATTTAATATATATTCATCTGCTAGGTACTGCCTCGGTCGGTCCCTTAAGGATCAGCCACTACGCTGTAATGCGCTTCCAATGCGAATATGCAACGTTCTCCATGTGCTTTCGTCCTGATGGACGATGCATCGGTGAACATCGCGGCAATAACGACCTGCGACATCCAACCTCCTATTTTTCGCCCTTAGAGAGAGTTCGTAGCCGACCAAAAGATAAGACGGCACGGGAAGACCTTGCTTCTTCCTTACGCGACCCTTTTTCCACCCTGTTGAACCAGATCTTTTGATACAACGTAAGTAAGGTAGCCGACTCCGTATCGGATGTTGCATATATGTATATTCCAACTTGGGGTTTTCTCAGCTAGGTACTCATTGAACTTGGACATGGACATAACGCCACATACGGACCCTATTCATCCTCCCGCACATCATCACCCCTTGTTGGTGGTGTTAGTTGGTTCGCCAAAATCAATACTTGATACCTATGTATGCAAGCACAAACATATATATCAACAGCGCACAAAGCACATACGCACATACGCATACAACAAGGCTGGATAGAGTAATTCGGCTTTTTAATTGGTTGGGGCTCAAATGCCTCTCTTCCTTTAGATTGGAGCAAAACTGGTGTTGTACATTATGTATGCAGGCTTGCATTGAAAAGCGCCCTTGTCCCAGTGTGGAATAGGAGGAAATAGAAGAGGTCATTCTAACCTCATAACTTTTCTAATAGAGCCCTAGAAGCGAGTAATAAGGACGCCTCCACCTTGCGGCCCATAATATAGTCGAGGGTGATGAGGGAACTATTTGCAGCAAATCCCGGTTATCTTCTGCAGTCTCTCGCCAATTGTATGCCGTGCCGCAGTGTGTGCGTGATGTCTGCGTCGGTTGAACGAGGTTGATTAAGCCAACCAAGTCCAGTGGCTTTGATCTCCCTTCTTTCCCCTCTCTTGCGACAATGTTTCGCCACTCCTTTTCTTTCATCCTCGCCTGTGATAATTGTTTGTCTTTTTTATGAATTAGCTGTCTCTTATTTGTGACCTGTCCTGTTTGGTAACCATTCTTACGAAATACTTACAAGAAATAAATAAAATATCTTATTATCCTACCTAATTACTTACATAAGCACTCTCCTCAAGTTGGACGGATCTCCTGGTCAGGTGGCTTCCGGCGCATCAATTCACTCAACCGACTTGGAGCTGGAATGCAAGAAACAGAGACCAAACGTTTTGAGGGTCGAAGGAGATCAATGAAGCATTCTCAATTATCAATTCAAGCGGATCGACTACTCTAAAAAGAGACAAGAGCAAGAGAGCATGAAGAAAAGGCCACAAAAATCCGGAGTTAAACAAGAAAATCAGCAAGGGGAGGGTCCTTGAACCATGTCATCGACAATGTCCGAATCAGTCCAGCCACCTCGAGGGCCACCACCAGCAACAGAAGCTCCAGAAGACCCAGAGGCTCCAGTTTCTGCACCAGTAACAGCCCAAACAGCCAATACTAGCTCTAAAGTTGAACCCGCAACAGAACACAACACTGGCAGCGGTGACACGGACACAATTACCAAACCTGCTACCTCTGTTGCTGCAACCACTTCCGCGACAATTGGAAATTCTTCTTCCGACACTACTACCAACTCTCTTACAACCGCTACACACCCGGACATCCCTCCCACATCTACTCATCACAATAATACTAACGTGCACTCGCACCGCCAAACCAACAATCCCTCCAAGTTACCGACCTTTCGCTTTGCTGATCTGGACAAAGAGCCCCTGGTCTTACCGACATTGTCGCAGTCTCAGTATAATAGTAATAGTAACGACGACGGCAATAATAGGCCTAACCGCATTCCGTCCTCTCGTGTCTCACCCGATCCGGATCAACAGTTTCGGCGCGCGCAATCAATTACTCCACAAGACCCCCCATTGACGACGCGCCGGGGCTATAAGGATCACAATAATACACGTCGTGTCTCGCCAGAACAGTCCCCCACAAGAGTTCGGACACTCACGTTTCAGAACTCTTCAGCTGCCCTGCCCTCGTCAGCCGCGACGACGTCATCTGAATCGGCCAATGTGAAGCCCTCCATATCATTGGATTCCCCGACTCCCGCCGCTGCTAGTGGCAATACTTCAGTAAAACCCAAAGAGACCGACGCGACGAGGACAATCGTGGCTTCGCGTCCGCGAAAAAGACTCGCGTCTGCCTCGGGCGGCCCAGACGCTTTTGATGATCGCGCTGCGCATCCGCCAGCTTTGAAAACTAAGAGACTTGTTGCGGCTGGCGGCGTTCAGAGCGCACCGCCGTCGCCGAATTACGCAAAAGCCCCGTCGCAGGACCGAGGCGAACTCAAACCGCCAAAGTCCATTCCGACGACGAATTCGGGGGACAGAAGAAATCCAGTGGTGAAGCGGCCACCGATATCCTACAAGCCCCCGGCGAGTGCCCGCTCATCGAGTGGCAGCACCCCGTCAAACCCACCCATTCGAGGTCTCAGAACGTCCGGCTCTCGACTGAGTCTTAACCTCGACATGAAGCGATCTTCGCGTGCCTATGAAGTAGGCGACAATTGTGGCGACTCAAGCCCCCGCGACACGACACTGCGGGCGCTAGAGGGCCGGCAAGAAGACTATACACAGCGAGCTACCCAAGCAGACCTCGACGATAGTGGAGACGTGTTTCTCAAAATCGCGCGTGAAGACCAATCGCGTCGCGGTGTCGGCGAAGATGGCGAATATAGCGATGACCAGACTACTGCAGTAAGTGTGCTATTCCTTGTCCTTTCCGCGTAACTCGGAGCCGCTACCCTTTCGGTTTTTCGAATGACCGGATATTCGTCAAGGGATCTTGTGCGCCACGCGACCAACACATGGGGATTTCTGCGGCGCTTTGCCCCTATATTATGCGACCCATGATGATTCGACGTCTCTTTGAATAGATAAAACTAACTTGCGTACAGACCCGAATCTCACGGCGGAGTCGGCGACCTTTCTCTGTAGCGATTCCTTCATATCAACCGTCCTCTCCCTCTCAACTGGTCAGACGTATGTCTGACCAACGAGAAACTTCTAGCACTCGAGGTTTCAGTGATAACCAAGCAGAGGGGATTACCCGCACTCTGACCTTCAGAGGCATTTCAAGAGAGAGGACCCCCGAAGAAGGGAGGTTGAAAGTCGCCAGCCAACAACTTCAGGCTTCTCCGCTTAGTCCGCGGTCAGTGACTATTCGAGACGTTAACGCTGAGCATGGTTCTCCAACCTCAAGTTACAACCGGAGGCGACAGCCTTCTATCGACAGCAGATCTGCTGTGCCAGCTCGAATGTCCTCGCTCAAGCTTAGTAGCCTTGCTTATGGTACTGGTCGTATTTTCAACTCCTCACCGCTAGTTCCGAGGCCAGATACTCAGAAGCAAGATTTTCAGCCTGGAGACGGCGCTCACGGCCAGGAGGGCACAGACTCGACAACGTCTACTGCCGCCCCTTCTACCATGTGGGATGAACTAGATGATCTGAAATCTCGAATCCATCGCTTAGAGCTGACTGGCAAACTTCCCGCGACATCCGGTGCTGCCATAGCCCGGGCTTCAGATGAGCGACCGCCGACCGCCAACACAAACGCGACCACTATGTCCGCCTCACCGAAGCGTGGTCCTGGGAGTGTTATACAAACAGCAGGCGACCTGACGATCACCCCTAGCGTACCAATACAAACCCATCCCATTCTGCATTCCGCGCTAGCTAAATCTAAGCAGTTTCTCAGCTCGGATGTGTATAACGCATTAGAGACGGCAGCTACTGATGCTCTAAACCTCACTGCCATGATGGGCACAGCTGGCCAGCCTGGGCCGATTTCAAGCTCTGCGAGCAGCCTGGGTGGTGGTCCTGTGGTCACTGATCGCCAACTTAGGCGCAAGGCGGATGGTATTTGCCGCAGTCTTACCGAACTGTGCTTGGCACTCAGTGAAAAGGCAGCTCAAGTCGACTCCCAAGTTGCCGCTCCGGTCCCTGACAAATCTCCTCTGGCAGAACCGGAAAGCCCTACAATCACCAAGTTCCAGTTCACAGGAATCCCTACCCCGCGAATGTCATCGGAGAGGGAGATCCAGTTCACGGGAGTTCCTACCCCGAAACTGCCGAGTCTAGGCAAAAAGTCATCGAACAGGGAGATCCGGTTTACGGGAATTGCTGCCCAGAACCAACCGGTTCAAGAACGAGGCTCATCGGATAAGGTGGTTCAGTTCACAGGGATTCCTACCCAAAGACAACTAGCTCAAGATCGTAGGCCATCGGAGAGGGACATCCAGTTCACAGGAAGCCCTCGCCAAACACAACCGGCTCGAGACCGAGGATTGGAAAGGGAAGACTCAGCGTCGGATCGCAACCTTACACTACTCACCAGCCCCAAAACCTTGTCTCGGTTAGAACAGAGACGCAGCAGCGTGTTCACATCAAGCGCGCTCCCTAGCCCACGATATACATCTCTAGCTTCGGCTGCGGCTTTGGCTTCAGCTACCGGTACAACTACCACCACCCCAACTGAGGCCCATACACCCGGTCGGAAGTCCTCTATGCTATTATCGCGTGCCCGCCGTGCTCAAACTGAAGAACCAGAGGAGGCGCGCAAATCCGCCACTGTGTTGCGAACCCGACGTGCTGGTACAGAAGAGCCCGAAGAACCGTCTCGACGCAAGACTTCTTTGTTTATCCGCAGTCGTAGAAACACCTTAGACAAGGACGATGAGCAGCCCCACTTTCGTGCTTCCTCGCGCGCCATCACCGAAGTCAATGGGACTCAAACCAGAAGCCGCCAATATATTTCTCAGACGCTTTTGCCAACCTCAAGCGAGGGTGGCTCGCTCGCGTCTTCCGCACTACCAAGGAGACGCCTTGGACCCTCGGCCGTTAGCAGTCGCCTAGTGCAACCATCCCCCCCTACCAGCATCAGCACCCGGCGCTATGTGGAGAAGTTGACGCCAGATCGTGAGAGTTTTAACGTCGCGACAGAAAAACAACCTGATGAACGAGAGCAGTCACGACTTCCTCTTGCCCAGGGCATACCATTAAAACGTGCGGGAAGTCTGAAGAGGTCAAGTCGTTCGAGTATGATCGCGATGAGTTCTACTGCAGCACAACAAGCCAATGGCTATCGGTAACACCATAACCACCATGTCCTCATCGCTCAACCCCACAGTAAGGCTCGTATTCCACGAGGGCGCTGCTACATCGCATAAGCCCTGCTGGGTTAGGGGCCACTGAGACTCATTTCATGTACTATTCTTGTTTGCAAACCCTTTCCAACACATTAGCGCTCCAAATAGAGCAAACGAACACCCCCACCCCCTATCAGCAATGCTTGTAAAATCATTGGAGCGGTTGCATTCCAAGCAAACCCCCTCACGGAGTACTGGAGTCAGCCCTGTCTTCTCTAACGGACTCAAGTTCCTCGCTCGTTCGTGTCATTGCAGGAGAGATGTCTGTTGTGGGGTCATTATCGGGTGGGTCTGTTTCAGGGGCGCCAAAATCACAAAAGCTTCCATTTGTCGGCTGGGTCTGGTCAGGTATGCTATGGTCCGATGGAGGAATACTAGGTCATACCCCCAAGGGAGTTAACAGAAGTAGTCGGTCAGTGCTTGGGACCGTTGTGGTTTTTTGTCAGCTACGGCTGACTGGCGGAGGTAAAGCCGAAAACAGCGTGTATATAGGCGGCAAAGGCCCGACGGCAATGTATGGATACGGCATTTACTTACGAACTGGCGTTACTTTTTTTTTCTTTTCTTGCCCTACAGCAAGCGGTGAATAACTAACTATTCGTAATCCATCATACCTCGGTAGGGGCAGGGGGTCGACGACTATATTCAACATAAGGTGTGGCGCACGAGCCACCACCACCACCACCTAGAGTTAGGTACTTGTACTATATGTATGCATGCGGCCAACCCGCACTAGGAGTACAGAACCGAAAGTCCAAATAACTTGACAGGAAATCACACCTTAAAATTACATCACACCTTTGGAAATCCAATAACATCCTCGACTCGTAAGCCAATAAACCCGGCGCGGCACAACTTCCCCGTCTATCCGCTGACGAGACGGACGGGCTCGCAAGCAAGCACCTGCCGTGGTCTCCATATCACGCATCGCGCTCAGATCGCTCCCCCGCCACCCGCTACGGCGTGCCGGGGCGGGCGGTATCAGCTATCGTCAGCAGCAGCAGCAGCAGCGAGGAGCCGAGGGGCCCAGTGATCGGAATAGTCCGTACCGGTACCCGGAGCCCCGCATCGGACGACCCCTCATGGCCGACGACGACGACGACGTCTACGCGGATGCCGCCGAGCGAATGGACGGCCTCGCGCTGAGGGGCGGCGGCAGGAGGGGCGGCGGCGGCGGCGGTCGCCGCGGTCGAGGCGGGGGCGGGCGCAACCAGGACCGCGACGTCGCCCTGTCCAAGGCCCTGTCCTTGTTGCTCAGACACCAGGCGCACAGCGCGGGCATCAAGCTCGATGCCGAGGGGTACGCTCCGCTGGACAAGGTGGTGAGTTCTCTCCCTTTCTTTCCCTCTTCCTTTCCCTTCTCGTTACTCCGCTTTTGGTGGCTCTTTTTTGTTTCTCTGGCTGGGTTGGGGTCTGTGGCAAGTTCCATTGGCTATAAGATAAAAAAGGGGTGTGTCTGAAGCCGGCCTGCCATTCTGTCCTGCAACGGAAGCGGATTATTATACCGAACTTCCGTAATAGAAAAGACAGGAGCGTCTGACGAGCGAGCGCTAACAACGTGCTCTCAGCTCCAATGGCCGCGCATCCGCGCCCTGAATCCGACGGTCGCTGATATCAAGGCGGCCGTCGCCGACAGCGACAAGCAGCGGTTCGCGCTGAAGCTCAGGGATCCGGAAGCCACCGACGCGGCGAACCTGTCCGCCACCGCCGCCGACGACGACGACGACCCGGCCGCTTGGCTCATCCGCGCCAACCAGGGCCACAGCATCGCGCTGACGTCCGAGGGCCTGCACACGCCCGTGACGCTTGAGGCGGGTAACGTTCCTGACATCGTCGTCCACGGCACGTACTTCGCGTTCTGGGACGCCATCGTCGCGAGCGGCGGGCTCAAGAAGATGGGGCGCACACACGTGCACTTCGGCACGGGGCTGCCGGACGGGGACTCCAGCTCCGACGGCGCGAAGCAAGAGCAGCAGCAAGTCCACGACGAGGCGGACGAGGAGAATGCGGCCGCCGCGGCGCCGGGAGCACTGGGCAATAAGGTCATCAGCGGCATGCGCGGCGACGCCGAGCTGCTCGTCTTCGTCGACGTCGAGAGGAGCCTCCGGGACGGCGCCATGACATGGTGGCTCAGCGCCAACGGCGTCGTGCTGACGGAGGGGGACGCGGACGGCGTCGTGCCGCTGAAGTACTTCAAGGAGGTCCGGGGCCGGAGGCAAGGGGTCGGCGTCCTCTGGAGGGACGGCGAGAAGATTGCGGATCTGCCGGACGGGGTCGTGAAGAGGGTGCCGCATGGGAAAGCTGGGGGTGGCGGTGGTCGTGAAAGGGGTGGGCGTGGCGGGGGTAAAGGGAGACGAGGTGGAAGGGGAAAGGGACGGTGATATTACATCAAAAACCGGACGGCTAGTTCCCCTTTCTGGCTCTTGTCGTCCATAATGACAGAATGACAGTGCAGTAGTATTAAACCTAAGAAAATACAGCCTGAGGAAGCCATGCATACTTGGTGTTCCCTGGCCATGTCATAAGATCGTGCTCATTTTTTCCGTTTCTCGTTTCCACCCTCTGCTCAGACGCATCGCCCGCACGGCGGTTCTTATGTGATGCTGGACGTAACCAAACGACCTCACGTCACAAAAACGTCAACTAG